>CANXYC011223079.1:0-14974 GCA_948193065.1 Aleurites moluccanus | reverse complement strand
TCTTTGTTGCATTGTCATTCTCAACCATGGATGTTGGCTTAGCTGCTCGTCATCTTCTGCAATTGCCTCCATTGCCTTCTGTGCCAAATTTGCCAAAACTTGCAGTGCCACCAATGCCCACTATTCCAACTCTCCCACAACCTACATTGCCAACTTTGCCAACCACCCAACCTTCTTTGCCTAACCCCTCCACACTGCCTCCGCTTCCGAGCTTGCCCACCATGCCTGCTGTTCCAAAGGTCACTTTGCCTCCATTGCCAAGCATTCCCTCAATTCCCACTATCCCAACTACAATTCCCTCCATCCCTTTCCTTTCTCCACCGCCTGCCGGAAACTAATCCTTATCTGGGGAGTTGAATTTGAATGACTTCTGCTTCTGGTTTTGTTCATATTTGTTTGAGCATTGTGATTTCATACTTCTGCTGCATTTATTTGTATAATTGCCAGTTTCAATTTATTTGTACTTTGAGATTACACCCATCATAATATTTTTCTTTTCTTTTTTATTTTTTCTTTCCTACTTTCTCTGTAATATTTTTTTTTTAAAGAAATAATATCTCAAGTAGCTAGCTATTACTATGAGAATGTTTGAGAACATATGAAATGTTATGCCCTATATATTACTATGAGAATGTTTGAGAACATATGAAATGTTATGCCCTATATATTAAATATATATAGTCTGGAAATGCTCTTCCAAATTATTATACTTGGAATTTGCACCATCGACAATATGGTTAATGAAAAAATTTATATATTATACAGACACATGACAGTCTTAATAAGGCATAAATGGTTTTAGGTTTAATTACTATTTTTCACCCAATATATTAAGCTATTCCTGACCTTTCAAAAATACACTTATTCCTTCATGACGGATGTCCCGTTATATTATTACACTCTTCTGTTTGATTTTACTATTAGTCAATCCTAAAATAGTCAATAAGAGTTATAAAAAGACAGAAATATCCTTATTTTTTATTTATAATTAATTACATTTTATTTTTATTTTAAAAAATATTTTTTAGGGTTAAAAATTTATTTTTATATTTTTTGACAAATTTGAAAATAAAAAATAAAAAAAATATTTTTTATTTTTTATTTTAAAAAAATAATTTAAAAAGAAATTAAATTATTTCTTCTTAAATATTTTAATATAAATAAAAAATTCATTTTCATATTTTTGATAAATTTGAAAATAAAAAGTAAAAATATTTTTTATTTTTTATTTGAAATTTTTATTTTTTAAAAAATAAAATAAAAATTATTTTTATTTATTTTATTTTTAAAGTTGTTAAAAAATATAACTTTAAAAAAAAAAATTTAAAGTAAAAATATAATGTGATTAATTAAAAATAAAGGATAAGAATAATTTTTTATTTTTATTATTTTTATTGATCATTTTAAAGTTGATTAATAATAAAATTAAATAAAATAATTTAATAACATATTATGATATTTATCTAAAAAATTAATATATTTTAAGAAAGTAAAAAAAAGTGTGTGAAATTATACTACAAAATTTTATCATTTACTTTTGTTTTTTATTACGGTGACCGCAGTGTAAGAAGTAGACACATACGGGGATTCTCATTTTTAGGCTTATGTATTTTTATACAATAATTTTTTATGTGTCTCATTTTAGTTATTTAAAATTTTTTAAAAAATTATTAAATAATTATATTTTGATAGTATTTAATGTAATGAATTTATTGATATATTTTTTATACTAAACAAAAATTATTTGGACAGCTAAAAATTTATTTGAAATTTTATATATTATATTTAATGGTTTAAATTTAATACATTTTAAATAAATTTTTAATTATTCAAATAACTTTTTTTAGTATAAAAAATATATTAATAGATTAATTATATCAAATATTATTAAAATATAATTTTTTAAAAATTTTTAAATAAATAAAATGAGACATAAGATCGATCCTCCCTTTTGACGCGCTGTTTTTTCTCGTGTTTCCCACTGGTCTCAAGGGAATATGACACACTGGATAAGCTCCAATTATTTTATACAAATATAGTCATTGTCTTATATAGCAAATATGAGATGTCGGAAGGACCTTCGTTTTGTGTAAAATATTATCCAGTACATTACGTGTTTAGGGTAATGTTAGTTTTTTAGCCAAATTAATATTTAAATTTTATATTTTTAAAAATAATTATTAAATTTTTTATATTTAATTTTATCATAATAATAATTTTTTATCTATTTAATTATTAAATATTATTAAAAAAATTAAAATATTTTTAATTTTTATTAAATTTTTTTATATCATTTTATTAAAATTTACTTCAATTTTTTTTTTTATTTTTCTTTTTATAATATTCACACATAAATTTTATTTCCTTTAATTTTAACAAATTCAAAATTTGTATAATTAATTAATTAAGTATAAAAAAAAATAAAAAAAATCATAAAATAAGAAAATATTTTAATATAATTTTTTATAAAGGAAAATGAAAAGAAAATAAAGGAAAATAGAAAGAAAATAAAAGAAATAAATATAAAGGTTGAAGACGATGATATTTTAAGAAAATAATTTATTTTTTATTTAAATTTTAATTTTTTAATAAAATTTTTTAAAAAAGAATCGACAGAATGACTAATTATTATAACGAAATGAAATTTTAAAATTTTAATAATTATTTTTTAAAAATATAAAAATTTAAGTATTAATTTCGTTAAATCTTAAAAATTAAATAATATTTTATTCTTATTATTATTATTTTTTTTTTTTATTTCTGCATGTCAATAGAGGGAAAAAGAAATACTCAATGGTGAATATATTATAAACAAAGGAAAAGATAAAAAAGAAGAAGCAAAAAACAAAATCCTTGTATATATATATTTTTTTTATAATAAGATCTTAAAGAATGTATAGGTTGAATCTGTTAAATCCTTGCATTTTATAAAATTAGTATAATAAACCCAAATGCCGACATAGTTGATATTTTTATCAGTGTTTAAATGAAAATTACTTTTTAATCCTTCTTTTTTAAAAAAAATATTTTTTAATCTCTTATTTTCTTTTAATTTATGCATCTGAATTATATATATTATTTTTCAAAGACACTCCCTCTATTTTCATAATTAAATAAATAAATTAATATCAATATTAAAATTAATTTAATTTATAAAGTAAATATGTTTTGTATTTTATAAATTAAATTCTATTTTTTTATTTTATGTAATAATTTTTTAATAATTAATTTACTTTTAAAAATTATTTTGTAACTGAAAAATAAATATTTATTTAAGGTACAACACTCACTCATTTAGAAATCATTTATATATTTTCTAATTATTCTATGTAGAATATTTTTTTCAACACATTCTCAAGTGCAACTGGACTTACTCCTTAACACTTCTTTTTCAGCTTTCATTCGGACTGATATCATCATCAATCCATAATGGAGACTTAAATATGTGTCAAGGATATAGCCTGTTCGTGTATGAAATTCTAATATTATATTAAAATTCATTGACCCGAATACACATGGGTTTATAAATGAACAAATATTAAAATCTATTTATATAAAACCAATTAATTTATGTTAGATTTAACACTTATTTAGTTATAAGTCCTTTATATATTTTTTAATTATTCTATATGAGATATTTTTCCAACAATATTTAATATATATAAGTTAAAAAAATACTAATTAATAAATATAATATTAAAATACAATTAAAAAATTGAGACTATAATTTGAAATTTGATAAAAATATACAACCTTTCATATTATTATCAATTAATTTTTATTCACTCAAATTTTGATATTAAAAAATAATTAGAAATAATTTTTTTTAAAATTATATTTTTAAAACCTCTAAATATTATAAAATAAATTAAGTTAGATTAATAAATTAAAGACAATATATCAAAGATAATAAAAAAATAATATGAATGAAATTATAGGAAAATTATATACTTGCTAAAAAAAGAAAATATATACTTGCTAAAAAAAAGAATATATCAAAATTAATATTTTAAAATTTATACATATAAAATATAAATTAATAAAAAAGTGACAAATATAATAAATTAAATTGAAAAGATACAATCGATATCTTAGTTTAGTGATAATGTGAGACTAATTTAAAATTAAGTAAGTATTTAAATCTCACCAATAAAAATAATGCTAAAAAATTAGAAAAATATAATTAGTAATATACTCGAAAATATTTTAAAAATTAATAAATAATCACCCTTTCAATAATATGATACATTAATTTTCTCAAATAAAATAATAATAATAAATAACAATTTAATTTAATTTAATAAATCTCATTATCTAAATCACATTTAAATAACTGAAAAAATGTCTCCACATAAAAAAATCTAAAATTTATGAATTTTATTTTATTTATATAAAAATAAATAATTTATTTTATTTATTTTAATCAATTGCTATAAAATAAATAAATAAAATGATTTATTTATTTTATAGCAATTGGATAGCAATTTATTTTTATTTTATTTTATTTACATATTTTAATATTATTTACAAATAAAATTTATTTATTTTAATGAATTGTAATTGTAAATAAAAAATAAAATTTAATCAATAAAAATAGAATATATTTATTTTGTTAATTAAATTAATTTTAATATTGATATTGGTATTGATTGATTGATTGATTTAATTATGGATATAGATTGAATGTTTAAAAAAAATAATTATATATAAATTCACATGCTTAAATGATTAAAAAGTAATTTTTGCTAAAAAATAGATATTAAAAGATAATTTTTGCTTGAAGAATGGTTAATTACTATGAGATTTCTGCATTTTGACAGATTATATTAAAAAGTCCCCGTATTTTTAAAATTATATTAAAAACCCCCTATATTTTGGTTCCATTACATTATTAAGTCATTCCATAAAAAATTTTGTATTTTTCTGTCAATCAATGAGTAAAAAGTCAATTTTTACTAAATTATTTTTTTTAAATACCTAAAATATTTCTATTATTTGTCTACCCTAAAATCCACCCATCTTCTTCTTTTTCATTTCACAATAACCCAAAATCATATCATCAAAACCTTCTTCTACAACCACCACCATAAAAGCCGTACTCCAAGCCTCCATCACCCGCAATAGTTACTCCACCAACAAGCTCTCGTCTAGAAAATGCTCCACCAGCTCTAGTGGTTACTTCATCTGCAGAAGTTCCTACACTGACTTCGAGTAAGAAGAAGTCTAAGAAGGTTTATGCACCACAATCTTAATCTTGGCTCCGAACTGGATAGCAACATCTCTCCAAGGCCATCATCGTTGATAACCCAACCCATCTCGTGAGGAAATCGCAAACTAACACCAATAGGTCGCATCATTGACGCAAACAGGAAATCACATCAAATCTAAAATAGAGAAGAGGCAATACCAACTGTCTCTGACACATGCAGGTGTACAACAGGGAGCATTGAATGGGTGAGGGACGGGAGACGGATTCACCATCCAACCTATAGCCTACTATCGATCGTTTACTGCCATTCATTTAGCCGTTGTTGGTCTGAGCAATGATTATGGCAATAACAGTAAGAAATGCTTCGAAACATTTGATTCTTTCTTATTTTTGTACTTTTTTGTGTTTTTCATGTAATGAATTCTATTTCCATTGGAAATTCTGACATTTAATAGGTAGGCTCTATTTTTGAAGGAGTTGTCTTATTATTTTTTGATAAGAATTATGGGTTAATTATGGTTTAGGAGGAAATCAAGTTTTATTTGGGATTTTGGGCTAGGTTATAAATTGGATGCAGGGTAAGTTTGATGATTCCTTACTTATCAGTTGGAAAATTGACAAGATCAATGTGAAACCAAGGTATGCACTTGAGAAGTAGAGATGTGATCGGAGACGGAGGAAGTGTCGAAAGTGTATATTTGGGAGTGAAAGTAAGGAAGAGAGGAGGTGATGGTGGTATGAAAGAAGTGGAGAAAGGGGAGGAGATGAAGTAGAAATGGAGATTTCGGGTTGGTGTATTGGAGGTAGAATTGGAGGATTGGACAGTGTATCTTACGGAGAGAAAAGCTAGTGGCAAAAGTGATTTCACTTTTGGCAAAACTTGAATAGGGTGATCAAAAAATGACGACGTTGGTTTTTCTTGCAGAGTTAATAACACAAATATTTGCAATATAATTTTAACTAAAAAGCTATTAGAATTAAATCCATGAAATTTTAAATGTAAATTATAATTAGTTTTCATATTTGGATTGTTAATTTAATTTTATTTATTTCTCAAATAAAAATGAATTCATTTTCATTAGATTGAAATTGATGGTATTTGAGTGAAAATTAAATTGAAAATAAATAGTATTATGGTTATTTTATATAGATTTAACGGATTTTCTAATAAAAGGATTTCGAATTTTAACGAAACTAAAATATATGAACTTTTTAATATAATTTTAAAAATATAGAAACTTTTTAATATAATCGGCCAAAATAAAAAAACTTAATTGTAGTTAACTCAAAAAAACTGAAAAAAATATTAATTTTTTTAGGCATTTTTGTATTAATTTTATAAAATTTAGAAATCTAGTAGACCCAACATATTCTTTAAGAATTTATCAAATGAAGAAGTGAAAACCCAAGTAATTTTTTTTAACCTTTTCCCTATAAAGATTTTTTTTTTTATTTTTTTTTTAAATTTTTTATCATTCTTCCACTGTTTGCACCTATATATACAGCATAGTGTAGGATATCACAACGTATACAAGACTCTAGTTGCCCAAGGATTCATCGCTTTGTCTTATAAAGTGAGTACATAACATGAAACTTCCTATAACTCAATGGTAGAGCGTCAGTAAATTTTTTTTTATTAATATATAAAAAAAATTATTTAATTCATTTAAATATAATTTTTTTATATAATATTAATTTTTGGTTCACTAAAAATTAATTAAAATTATTATTAATTTATAATTTTTTTTTATTTAGTCAATAAAATAATTTTTTTATTATCATTTGATAAGATTAATTTTCAACCCACTCAATATTAATTTTCTGGCTTCTAAAACTATTTATGCACTCCATATAAAAGCACACTGATCATTAATATCAGTGTGATTCTTTTTTCTGTTTATCACTTTTATATTTTATCAGCACAAATATTAATATGAGAACTATTCTTTGACCATGATATCAAACTTATATGCTCAACAAATCTACTGGTGTGGCAACTAATTGAAGTACAGTAGTGATATGATTTGGTAATCTTATCTTTGAGCTCATTGAGATTCTCTGATATTAAACAGAAAAAAAAAAAAAAAAAGAACTCACTGAGATTCTTCATTTCTTTCTTTGCCCTGCTTAACAATTAGTAGCTTCGAATTGAGGACTCCTCTGTTTCTTAGTAGTATGATTAATTGATCTTTAGTTAGCAATGGAGAGATCTATTAGGCTTTGAATGGGTGAAACAATGTACACCAGTAGGCTTAGGTATATATATTTTAGGTGATGTTTAAGTGGAAAACTGTAAAACATTTGTGTTACTTGCTAGTTCAACTTGACTAATAGCTAGCTTTTTGTGTTTATTGCGAAAAAGAGGTCATGAACTAGAAAGCTTGTGGCCTTTCTGTTGTGTTAAACAAACCAAATATCGAGGTTGTTTCTGTTGTTGTTGTCATTATCCTTTCAGAATTCAATGTTAGATTGCCCACCAATTAGAAACTCATAAATATTTATTGCCCATACCCTTTGAATCCCAACTTGAACCATATTTGTCAATTTTCTAAGTGAAAAATTGATAAGAAGGTGAACTAACAAGCAACCTTATATAACTTGAGAGTTTTTCCCAACTAAACATGGTTTCAATATCACCTACCATAACATCAAGCCAAATATATATAGCTAGAAGCAAACCTTGTTTTCTCATCCAATCTCATAACCAAAAAAACAAGAAATTCGTTTCTTCAAGTTTTACAAATTTAAAATCCAACAATGATGGCTTCTTTCAACTACTTCACTCTTGCTTTCTTTGTTGCCTTGTCATTTTCAAGCATGGATGTTGGCTTAGCAGCTCGTCATCTCTTGCAGTTTCCTCCATTGCCTTCTGTGCCAAATTTGCCAAAGCCCGTACTGCCACCAATGCCGGCCATTCCAACCCTCCCACAGCCTACATTGCCAACTTTGCCAACCACCCAACCTTCTTTGCCTAACCCCACCACACTGCCACCGCTTCCGAGCTTGCCCACCATGCCTGCTGTCCTAAAGGTCACTTTCCCTCCATTGCCAAGTATTCCATCGATTCCAACTATCCCAACTACAATTCCCTCCATCCCTTTCCTTTCACCACCACCAGCCGGAAACTAGTCCATCGCCGGAAGTTGAATTTGAATGATTCTATTTTTTCTGTTTCTGGTTTAGTTCATCTTTGTTTGAGCATTGTGATTTCAAACTTATGCCGCATTTATATATTTATATGGTTTTTGTAATTTAAGTTGTGATTTCCAGTTTCCATTGGATGTACTTTGAGACTATACTATTATATATTCATCTCCATTTCTTCCATTATGTGGTCCTTGCCTCCTCCTTTCTCTTCCTATATATTGTGAGATTCAAATCATTGATTCATTGCTAAGACCTACAGATCGTACATATTGATTATAAAAAACAACAGTTTTATGATTTAACAAGTTTAACGATTCATCGTACCTATTGATGAAATATCGTAAAATAAGTTATAGAATTTTTAAATTAAAATAATTAAAAATTTAATTACTTATTTTATCCATTTCATATTTTAAGTTAAAATTTTTAATTAATTATTCTGAGTAATTTTTATTTTAATTGAAAATTTTAAGATCGTACATTATCAAATAATTTAAAATAAATAAATATTAAAATTTTTTAATTTTAAGTGTTAAATAATTTTTTCAAACACTATAATTATATATTTTTTTGCTTATTTGGTTTGTTTATGAATATAAAAATTGAGTGATTAAAATAAAATAAAATATATATAAGAGAGATTTTTTTTTTTTTTTTTTAATTCGAGACTTAATCAATCCAAATAACATTATAAGCTACGTAACATATACCTACTGGATATGACTTTTTTTTTTTTTTGTATAAAATAAAGGCAAAGTTATATTCATATGAAATGGTAATATGGTTTTTTAATAATTATTTCAAATAATAATAAATATTAAAAAAAATATAATTTTGTTAAAAATATCATCATTAAATTTTTTATTAATAATCCAAAAAAAATTAGATTTAAATTCAGCCGAACCATTAACTGATTTTAATGGTTTGATTCAAAAAAATGTCTAACCGTTCGGTTAACCAACTGTTATTGCCCCCTAGCTGTGGAGTGTCAATTTTTGTGCAATTTCAACGGCGTGAATTGGGAGGGAAGAACAGCGGTGGTGGGGAGAAAAGAGTAAGGGCTTTCACAGAAAATAATAAGAACGAAGGTGAGAGAGCAAAAGGAACAAGAAAGCATGATGATCAACACATCAAAATGAGAGATATGGGTAGAAAGTCTCTGCCAAAACCCACACTTGTAAGGAAAATCCAAGAATTCAAAGCCCGTTAGCAAGGTAATTTTCCTTTTCCTTTTTTTTTTTTTTTAATTTTTAATTTGTCGCGTAGAAATATCGGTGTTACTATTTCAAATTGGAATTTGCTATAACAGCAGTAAGGTTTTTGCTATTACACTCATTTTTCTTTGTGTAATTGTATGCATGCATGTTTGAATTCACACATTAAATTGCTTATGGATATATACTGAGATTCATGAGTTAAGGAGTATTGGCTCTGAATAATTTTGGGTTTTTCATCTTTTCACACTTTCATTTTCTGCTGATTGAAAAGTTTGAATTTTTTTTATGTGAAAGACTAAATATTTGGTAGTGCTTCTATTTGAGATTTTTTAGTAGAAATAAAAATAGCATTGAATACCTATTTTTAAGTCGAGGATTCCTCACTTTCCTAGCAGTATTGTTATTGTCATAGAGAAAGAATGCAAGTTGCTTGGAGGAAAATGGAGTGTGATATTTTGAATTTGTGTTACAGTTTACCTTTTAGTTGTGTCAGCTGAAGATAATTTGGAGAATGGCCATTCTTTTGACATATAGTGCATGGGATGAATGTTGGGCGGTTTCTAATTATTGAATATATATTCAAAAGATTTAACTACAAAATAGAACTCAATGTTTATCTAGAGATTGGTGATAATAAAAGTATAGGGAATCGTATTATATGCTGACAGTGATAAATAAAGTACGTATATAATGCTAAAAGAAAAAAGAATGAAGTATAATATGAGCAATTGAATGCCACACACAAACTATAACATAGACAATTAGAATTCAATGTTTCTGCTGTTGTTGTCATTGTCCTTTCAGAATTCAATGTTAGATAGCCCCCCAATTAGAAATTCAGAAATATTGATTACCAATACCCTTTGATATTAATTCTTTTGAATCCCAACTTGAGCCATAACTGTCAATTTTCTAAGAGGAAAATTGAACTAACAAGCAACCCTATATGACTTGAGAGTTTTTCCCAACTAAACATGGTTTCAATATTACCTATGATAACACCAAGCCGAATATATATAGCTAGAAAGAAATCTTGTTTTCTCATCCAAACTTATAACAAAAAAGAAAAAACAAATTCATTTCTTCAAGTTTTAGAAATTTGATATCCAGCAATATACACTCGAAGATGGCTTCTTGCAACTACTTCATTCTTGCTTTCTTTGTTGCCTTATCATTTTCAAGCATGGATGTTGGCTCAGCAGCTCGTCATCTCTTGCAGTTGCCTCCGTTGCCTTCTGTGCAAAATTTGCCAAAACTTGCACTGCCACCAGTGCCTACTATTCCAACTCTCCCACAACCTACATTGCCAACTTTGCCAGCCACCCAACCTTCTTTGCCTAACCCCACCACACTGCCACCGCTTCCGAGCTTGCCCACCATGCCCGCTGTCCCAAAGGTCACTTTCCCTCCATTTCCAAGCATTCCCTCAATTCCCACTATCCCAACTACAATTCCCTCCATCCCTTTCCTTTCTCCACCAACAGCCGGAAACTAGTCCATCTCGGGGAGTTGAAGGATTTATTTTTTCTGTTTCTGGTTTTGTTCATCTTTGTTTGGGGCTTTGAGTATTGTGATTTCATACTTCTGCTGCATTTATTCGTATGATTTTAGTAATATAATTTGTGATTTCCAGTTTCCATCGGATGTACTTCGATACTACACTGTTATATATTCATCTCCATTTCTTCTGTTATATGGTCCTTGCCTCCTTTCTCTTCCTATGTATTTTGAGATTGAAATCATTGATTCATTGCTATAAGATCGGTAGATTGTATATTGATTATAAAAAATAATCAGTCATTCAAATCTTATCGATGTAATTAATATTATAAAATAACATTAATAAATTTAATTAATTTAAGCACTATGGACTAGTTCGAAATTTTTTTAATTCATATTTTATGAATTGAATTAATATTGCATCAATCCACCATCCCATATTAATTCATACATATTTATATAGCTTAAGTTAAAAATTTTAAATTAACTTGAATTTAGTTGATTTACAATAATTTTATATACACATTAATATTAAATGTATTAAAGATTAATAAATATAACATAAGTTTTGATATTATATTTAAATATATTAAAAAAATTCCAATTTCAGATACTTTACTTTTATAGAGACATTATCTCATAAAAATATCCATAATACTTAATTCTTATATATTATACATAATACTTAATTCTTATATATTATTTAAAAAATAAAAAAATTTAATCTTCAATATTCTCCTATAAGTCGAGAGGAAAAAATTTACATTAAAATGTATTTTAATTTAATAGAATAAAATTAGATTTACATTATGATAAAAATATTCATTATTTTAGAAAAAGATAAATCAACGACGACTTTCTAAAATTTTTATAAAATACTTAATTATATATTTTGATTTTAATTAGTTTAATTTCTAAAAATTATATTTTAATAAATAATAAAAGTAAGATGCATATTTTATTAAATTTAAGAGATTTTATAATTTATTCTTATTAAAATAAATGTTTAAATATCTTTTTAAAAATTTAATATTTAAAACAAAAAAACTCTTATTTCTTTAAATATTATTTAACTCATGAGATTTGATATATTATATTAATATCTTTTACATTTTAAAAATAAATTATATGCTCTTTGATTTTTTATTATTATACCCTTTAAATTTTGATTAAATATATTAATATATTTTTATTTTTATATAGAATAGTAATTAATAAAAAATATATAAGCTATATAATATAAAATCACACGATTTAATTCGATCCATAATTATGAATTGAATTACATTTATTTTAATATTTTCGTGGTTTATATTGGATAAATAAAATTTTATCATGAATTGAATTAAATGTGGTGACAAAACTGTATCAATTCAACTCGCGAATATTTCTAACACACATTACATATTTTCATATTAAAAATATTATTTATTTCAATCATTTTCATCAAATTAATAAAAAATATTATCTAAATTTCTGACTCTTTTTTCCGCACCCTAAAAAAAAAATATAAGAGGATGCATTAAAAAAAAAGATTAATTATTATTTTTTTCTTAAAATGATTAAAAACACTAAGTTCTTCTTAATTTTTTAAAAATACATTAATTCTCTCCCGACGGATGACCCGTTATACTAATATATCATTTCGTCTAATTTTATCGTTAGTCAACTCTAAAATAGTTAACCAGAACTGTAAAAAGATAAAAATGTTATTACTTTTTATTTTTAATTAATTACATTCTATTGTTGCTTTTAAAAACTATTTTCAGAGTTAAAAAATTTATTTTCATATTTTTTGAGGAATTTGAAAATAAAAAATAAATTTATTTATTTTTTATTTTTAAATTTTTATTTTTTAAAAAATAAAATAAAATATATTTTTATTTATTTTATTTTGAAAGTTGTCAAAAAATATAAAAATATATTTTTTGACTCTAAATTTTTTTTTAAATAAAAATATGATATAATTAATTAAAAATAAAGAGTAAGAATATTTTTATCTTTTTATTATTGATTATTTTAAATTTGACTAATAGCAAAAATAAATGAAAATATTTAGTAGTATATTATGATATTTATTATAAAAAATTAATATATTTTTAAAAAATAAAAAAAATTAATATATTAAATATTTTACAGAAAGAAATCGTAATTAACTTAAAAAAAAATAATAATAAGAGGATGCATTTTCTATATTTTTCAAGGACGTGACATTGTTGCGGATGGACATATTAGTTAATCAAGTCAATGATATATTCTTTATAAAAACAAAAATAAAAGTTCAGTCTCTTTATATTTTAGAAGATATGGGAAATAGGGGTTTCAAATGTAAATTCTTTATTATTATTATTATTATAGTTCATCAATTTGATAAAAGTGATTAAAATAGGGGATTTTCCGGTATATATATATATATAACAGGGGATTTTCCGGCATATATATATATATTTTCCGGCATATATATATATATATATTAAGTTTTTTTAAATATATTCACATGAAATCGTAATATATTTTTTAATAGTTATTTCAAATAATAATAATAGATACTAAAAAAATAGAATTTTGTTAAAAATATCATTAAATTTTTTTATTAATAATCGAAAAAAAAATTAGATATAAATTAACCATTAACTGATTTTAATGGTTTAATTAAAGAAAATGTCTAACCATTCGGTTAACCAACTCTGATCGCCCCCTGACTGTGGAGTGTCAATTTCTTGTAACATTTCAACGGCCTGAATTGGGAGGGGAGAACAGCGGCGGTGGGAAGAAAAAAGCAAGGTCTTTTACAGAAAATAATAAGAACGAAGGTCAGAGAGCAAAAGGAACAAGAAAGCATGATGATCAACACATCAAAATGACAGATATGGTTAGAAAGTCTCAGTCAAAACCCACACTTGTAAGGAAAATCCAAGAATTCAAAGCCCGTTAGCAAGGTAATTTCCCATTTAATTTTTTTTTTAATTTTTAATTTGAAGCGTAGAAATATGGGTGTTACTATTTCAAATTGGAATTTGCTATGACATTAGTAAGATTTTTTTTGCTATTACACTGATTTTCTTTGTGTAATTGTATGTATGCATGTTTAAATTCCCACATTGAATTTCTTATGGATATATACACTAGGATTCGTGAGTTATGGAGTATTGGCTCTGAATAATTTTGGGTTTTTCATCTTTTCACGCTTTCATTTTCTGCTGATTGAAAAGTTTGAATTTTTTTTTATGTGAAAGACTAAATATTTGGTTGTGCTTCTATTTGAGATTTTTTAATAGACATGAAAATAGCATTGGATACCTATTTTTAAATTGAGGATTCCTCACTTTCTTAGCAGTATTGTTATTGTCATAGCGAAAGAATGCAAGTTGTTTGGAGGAAAATGGACGGTGATATTTAGAATTTGTGTTACAATTTACCTCTTAGTTGTGTCAGTTGAAGATAATTTGGAGAATGGCCATTCTTTTGACATATAGTGCATGTGATGAATGTTGGGTGGTTTCTAATTATTGAATATATATTCAAAAGATTTAACTACAAAATAGAACTCAATGTTTATCTAGAGACTAGTGATAATAAAAGTATAGGGAATCGTATCATATGCTGACAGTGCTAAATATAATGCTAAAAGAAAAAGAATGAAGTACAATATGAGCAATTGAACGTCACACACAAGCTATAACATAGACAAATTAGAATTCAATGTTTCTGTTGTTGTTGTCATTGTCCTTTCAGAATTCAATGATAGATTGCCCACCACTTAGAAACTCAGAAATATTGATTACCCATACCCTTTGATATTAATTCTTTTGAATCCCAACTTGAACCATATTTGTCAATTTTCTAAGTGGAAAATTGAACTAACAAGCAACCCTATATGACTTGAGAGTTTTTCCCAACA
>CANXYC011222591.1:0-16797 GCA_948193065.1 Aleurites moluccanus | reverse complement strand
TTGATGCATTTGATAGGTCTTCCCTAATTTGGAAATTCTAATTCAAAGTTGTGAAGAATGAAACTTTGATTTTGTATTAGTATGTGTTAATTGAGGTTAGAATATGTTAATTAGAGACTAATAGATGGTTTATATGTGATTGAATTGATGTAGAGATCAAAGATTTGGAAAGTTGCCATTTTTGCCTACTTTGAAGATTTTGGTGGCAAAGTGTGCAATTCAATTGATTTGAAGTACTAGGTGAGTTTAATATGCATCATTTGTCATGCCAAATGTGTTGAATTGAAGTTTGGAAACCAACCTTGAAAAGGTCATCTTGGCTGAATGCCATTAAGGCATTTTTGCCTATGTTTATGCCTTGTTATGCCTTGGTTTTCAATGCCTATTTGATCCTTATGTGTTGTTTATTGTTGGAAACCAAATGCCTATTGAATAACCTACATTGTGTACTTCTTGTTTGATATTGGGGCAATTTCAATGTTGCACCAAAACCTTGGCAAAATGTCTATTGAATAATTTCCACTAAGTGTTCGATGAAATGCCTAGTTCAAATTCATAGGCCTACCATTGATTTCATCCATAGGCCTACCATTTGAATGTCATTGTTGCCAACGACATTGGTATGCCAATTGAGCCAACTTCTTGACTTGATTTGTCCAACTCTTGATTCAATCCAATGTTAATTGCTAATCATAATATAATTGTTAATTTCTTCCTATATCGCTTATCTATTGTTATATCGCAGTCTTGTTTGATTAAATTCACGAGTTACTGCTACTTAATGAGATTGATATTGTATGTTGATATCTATTAACTTGTTACATGTTCTTATTGTTTCTGAGTCAGGAGTACTTTTGGCAAATTTCCAAGTCAAGCCACTTTTCATTGATCATGATAGAGAATGAAGTGGAATCAGAGGGAGCTCCAGGATTTCATATGGATGATGGCTTGTTAAAGCAGGGCAGTACGCTGTGTGTTCTAGCGGTGGACGGGTTGAGAGATATGATTCTTAAGGAAGCACATCATGCTAAGTATAATGTGCATCCAGGTGCAACCAAGATGTATCATGATATTAAGAATTCGTTCTGGTGGAGTAGAATGAAGAAAGATGTTGCTGAATATATGGCCAAGTGTTTGACTTGTCAGCAAGTCAAGTTTGAGTATCAGAAACCATTTGGGTTACTCCAAGAGTTGCCATTGTAGGAGTGGAAATGGGAGAGAGTGACCATGGATTTTGTAGTCGGATTACCAAGAACTTCAAGAGGCTATGACTCGATATGGGTCATTGTGGATAGATTGACTAAGTCAGCCCATTTCCTACCAATTAAGACAACTTATGGGGTTTCTCAGTATGCCCAGATTTATATGGATGAGATTGTTAAGCTTCATGGAGTACCGATTTCGATCATATCAGATAGAGGTACTTAGTTTACCTCAAGATTTTGGTAGAAATTGCAAGAGTGTCTGGGTACTCAGTTTGATTTCAGCACGGCCTTCCATCCTCAAACAGATGGGAAATCAAAAAGGACCATCCAAACTCTAAAAGATATGCTAAGGATGTGCATTTTAGACTTTGGAGGAGCTTGGGATGCTCACTTGCCATTGATCAAGTTTGCCTACAATAACAGCTATCACTCCACAATTCAAATGTCTCCTTATGAAGTTTTGTATGGAAGGAAGTGTAGATCTCCTTTATGTTGGGATGAAATTGGAAAGAAGCAAATTGAAGGACCGGAACTGATAAGGTATACTTCCGAGAAGGTTCCATTGATTCAAGAAGAATTAAAGACAGCTTTTAGTAGACAAAAGAGATATGCCGATCCAAAGAGAAAGAATCTTCAGTTTTCCATTGGAGATCTTGTATTTCTAAAGATTTCTCCAATGAAGGGAGTTCTTTGGTTTGGCAAGAAAGGTAAGCTGTCTCCTAGATTTATCGGGCATTTTGAGATTTTGAGCAAGGTTGGAGAAGTTTCCTATAGATTGGCTTTGCCTCCTAGCATGGATAAGGTGCATCCAGTGTTCTATGTGTCGATGCTTTGGAAGTATGTAGCCGATCCTTCTCATGTATTGCAAGTGCCCGAAGTGGATATCCAACCGGATTTGTCTTATGAAGAGATCCCAATTGCAATTATAGATCGTATGATTAAGAGGCTAAGGAACAAGGAGATACCCATGGTTAAGGTTTTGTGGAGAAACCAAGTTATGGAAGAGTGCACTTGGGAGAGTAAGCAAAGCATGCAAGAAAGATATCCCCATCTATTTCAGAATTGAGGCAGTTTATTGTAAATTCGAGGATGAATTTATATAAGGGGGGAAGAATGTAATATCTACCATTTTGTAGTATTTTTATTGATTTTGTATGTTTGGAGAATCTATTAAAATTTTAATGAGAATGTTGAGAATTTCAGGAAATTTCTGTTTGGATTGCTGCAGGATTTTATGATGATCATTTCATATTTTTAAAGACATAATTTGATAATGTGTAAAACATGAAAGTTGCTAAATTATGTCTTAATTATAATTCTGTGAAATGGTTTGTCTAAATTATGTGTATGTGATGAGTTGTATCTATTTGAGTTAGGCTGGTCTGGTTGAGAGTTTCTGCAGGGATGCAGTATTTGTTTGGAATTACTGGGAATGACTGAGGCAGAATTAGCTGAAAGTGTAACATGAAAAATGTTCCTTTGTGTGTTGTGAAAATGGCTGTAAAATTTCAGAATTTTTGGATAAGTATATCTCAGTGGAGAGTGATTTGTATCAAGATTATTCGGTTAGATTTTGGGGCAGGAGTCTGGGTGACTTTTGGAGAGTCACTACGGTCTGTGTGTTGACTATTTTGATTTGAAATTTTGATAGGTTGTGCTCCTACATGTCGATTTTAAGTGATAAAAAGAATTAGTGAGTTTGGATAATTGTAGCTCAATTGCGAGCTGGCTAAGTAGGGGATGTTCAGGCAGGAGTTTAACTTAGAAGAATTTGTTATGGCGAGCCAGCATAACTCGAGGAGGCATTTTGTGGAATGGCAATGCGAAGTGGCATAATGGCGAAGTGGCAAAGTAAGTTTGCCGAAGTGGCAGTAGGCGAAGAGTTAAGGCGAGTAGCTTTGGCAAAGAGGATAGGCGAAGAGCTAAGGCGAGGAGCTTTGGCGAAGAGGAAAGGCAAGGAGCTTTGGCCAAGAGGATTAGGCGAAGAGGCATTATGCGAAGAAGCATTATGAGAAGAGAGAATGTGTGAAGTGGCAGTTCGCGAAGAGGCAAAGAGGCTAAGAAGCATTGCCGAGGTGGCAAGAAGCATTGCCGAGGTGGCTTATGCGAGGAAGAGTTGCGAGGAGAGTCTGGCGAGGCAGCATGTGCGAGGTAGCATTGCCGGATCAAGTTTGGTGAGCTGGGAATGCGAGTGGGAATGGCGAGCTTGCTTAGGCGAGGGAGCCTTGCCGAGGCAGTTTGACGAGTTGGTTGGCGTGTTTTAGGGGCAGTAGTCTATTTAACCCCAGCACCCTCAGCAACGATTTTTATGATTTTTTTTTCCTTCTTCCTTCTTTCGTAAATTCAGTCTTTTTCTCAAATTTGTTTCATTTTATATTCCAATGCATTAATACTCAGATTAATGCAATAGACTTCTAGATTAGTCTATATTAAGGCAGAATCATCATATTTGAGCAGTATTTGCAGAAATCTCAGTTTGAAGGAAATAAGGTAAATTTTCTTCCTAAGTTATTAAGTTTATGGGTTATGATCATTAATTCTGGGTATATAGAATTTATTTCTAGTGATCTGAAGCTATTAATGGTAATTAATAAGGGAGAATTTGGAGGTTGAGACTGCCATGAACAGTAACTCCGAAAATTCAATGCAGAGATTTAATGCAAATTAAATGTAGTTTTTCTTAAGGAAATAAATGAAAATTTTTGTTGGGAAATAAGAATAGAGATTCTAAGA
Source organism: Aleurites moluccanus (assembly GCA_948193065.1). Lineage (NCBI taxonomy): Eukaryota > Viridiplantae > Streptophyta > Magnoliopsida > Malpighiales > Euphorbiaceae > Aleurites > Aleurites moluccanus. The sequence continues at coordinate 12,859 of CANXYC011222591.1, read as the reverse complement.
TAATTAATTAATAGGAAATCATGTGAAACATTATTGGTTTAGAGAAACCCTAATTTTGTATATTTGAAAAATTTCTTAGGAGAAGAAATTTGAATTGGTTGAGGAATTAATTGAGCAGAATTCTAAGAAGGAATTAAAAGAAATTTGTGTAAGAGGTAAGTATGAACATCCTATTTAACTATTGTTCTTTGAAATTAAAATGACCAAGCATTCTTATATTTGATTCTCTATTGTATATATATTTATACGCTTGAATAATGTGAATGGCTTGATCAATCTTCTTGGATCAAGTACATATATTCCTTTCTTGTGAACCCGATTTGAATGATGTTATATGATGATGGTCTTGCGACCAATATGCTTCTTATGATTTTGAAACCCATGACCTATGGATAGAACGCGCTTCCCAATGAGAGTAAATTCATTGGTCCATTGTGCACTTTGGGAGCCCAGCCGATAGGATTTTTATCAGTGTTCCATCTAGAGAGGGCCAGGAGCTCTAGGCGCATGCCTGGTCAAGCATGTGTGCACGTTGAGGTAGCAAGGCTACCGATACGTATGTTATGATATGTGATAAGTTCTATCAGATGAGATTTGATAATGCCATTCTTTATGGGCATTCTAAGTTCTAAACATGAACCATGATTTGAATTTGACATGATTTAATATAGTTAAATTATTGTGAAAACCTCATTTCTTTCAAATAAAGCTCATGACCTCTTTCATGCCTATATGTATAATTTTTGTTCATGACCATGATTCGATATTCAATTCTCATTGTATAATGTTCATATCTTACTGAGTTGAAGGCTCACTCCTCTTCTGTGGATTTCAGGTGATAGTTTAGCTCGTGAGGGGGTTAATAGAGAAGATCAGGCTTCTTGACTTATTTACTCCAAAAAGTTTCATCGTAATTATTCTTTTGAGATATTTTGTATATTTGTTAATGATGTTATGGTATAATATGTATTGGAGTATACTCTAGAGCTTTGTAGTTAGTCTTTTGGGGATACTAGAATATTTTGATATATGAATGTTATCTTTTGGATACTCTTATTTCTCAGTGATGTGAGATGCCTCTTTTGATCATTAAAAAACAAGAGGAAAATATGAAGTGATAATAGAAAGATATAATTTATTTTAATTATATGTATGGACATGATAAATGTATGGTAAATATGATGTTGCAATTTATTAGATGTTGATGAGATTTATGATTTGTGAGTTCTACGGATTTATGGTGACTTTAAGTCTACCCTTGCCCTATGACCGTCGTACCACTGGAGTTGGAGTGTGACAACTCTCATATCTAAATATTATCTTTTTATATATATATATATATATATTTTCTTTATTTTTTATTTAATTAAAATTAGAATATTAAAAAATATATATGAATCATTTTATTTATAACATTCATACATTATATTTTTTTTTATTTATTTTATATATTTTTTAATTTAAAATCAAAATAAATAATATTACTTTTATTTAATTAAAATAATTATTTTTTATTTAATTATTTAATTTATTTTCTTATTTTTTGTATATTTGATTAAAAAATATTTTTTGTATATTAAAATAAAATTATTTTATTTTGTTAAATATGCAAAAAATAATTTTATTTAATCAAATATACAAAAAATAAGAAAATAAATTACTTTTAAAATTAATTATTTAATTAAATAAAAAGTAATTTATATTAATTTTAAATTAAAATATACAAAAAATAAATAAATAAAATTATGTATGAAGATTTTATACATAAAATTATTCACATAAATTTTTAAATATTCTAATTTTAATTATTAAATGAAAAGTAAAAATATATATATAAAAAAAAAGTTACGATATTTTAAAAATAATAATATTTAAAGAAAGAAATGCAATTAGTTATTATATTTTAATTCTGTTAATAAATTTGATCGTTTTGTTTAAATTTTTATTTTTTATTAAATTTTAGTAAAATAACTAAAACACATCATATATATATAATAAGAGAAAAATAATTTATTTTTTATTATTTTAATTTTAATGAAATAAAAAAAATAATTTTTTAATTAAATATATAAAAATAATTTTCAAATTTTATAAAATAAGAAAATAAATTAAATAATTAAAAAATAATTTTATTTATTTTAATTTTATAAAAGTAAATAGTTAAATAAAAATTAATTATTTTAATTTAATAAAAATTAATTTTAAATTAAAAATAATATTTATTTTAATTTTAATTAAATAAAATAATTAATTTTTATTTCGTTATTAATTTATTTTATTTTTTATACATTTAATTTAAAAAAAATTATAAATAAATAAAATTTTAGATATTAAATTATTATTTGTCAATTACTTTTTAATCCATGTAGAGTCCAGAAACTGAAATCAACGGAAAGAATAATCAAAATTACAGATTTTAATAATATTAAAATCAAAATTATACCTTGAAAAATATTAAAAGTTAATGTACTGTTAGAGAAATTATATTTTATCCCTAAAAATAATATAAATATTTAAATACATATTTTAATTAAAAATTAACTTTTTAGATTTTAAATAATGAAAAAAAAAATCATTATCTGATAAAAATAAAATATATAAATTATTTAATATGATTTTATAAATATAAAAATTATTTAATATAATTTAAAAAAATAAAAAAAAATACAGAAATTTCAAAATAATTAAAATACAGAAATTTCAAAATAATTAATCTTCAAATCTAATTACAAATATGTCATGCGGAGCCACCAAGAATAACTTCTCCTGTTGCAATCATCATTTTTCTTAGCAAATGAGATTTGAACAATGTGGCCAGCAATAATTTTATTTTAATTGGGATAAACTTAAAATTTACGGATCCACTTCTATTATTTTAAGGTGACTTGATCTTATTCAGAACACCATCATTGACCTTTTTATATATTTCCAATAAATTTATACTTTCCGTTTAATTTACACCATCTTTGCAGAAAAACATAGAGTTTAATGATCACACAAATTTTATAATATGATAAAATAATATAAAACTTTTATAAAAAGTTTTATAAAAGTTTTATAACTTTTATAAAAAGTTTTATAAAAGTTTTATATCTTTTTATCATATTATAAAATTTGTGTGATCTTCGTTCTTCTGTAAGGAATGAATAAATTTTACTCATTAGTTGCGAAAGAACGAGAAATTTAATAATCCCACAAGTTTTATAATATGATAAAAATTATATATATAATTTTAAAATGACTGGACGACGAAGTTCAATACCTAACCAATATTTTAGTAATTGTACCTAACATTAATTAATTGAGTTTCTATTTAAGTAATGTTGATGAAAAATCATATGACATTACTTAAAACTTTAGCAAAACAAGAGGCGCTCGATAGCTTGATCTTGGAAAGCCTTGGAATTCCTTCTGTTATCTTCATCAGGTTTGATTGTAACACAAATTATGTTTTCAGTTTATAGAGAAGTGCCTGTGCATATATATATCTAGAATTATTTTTATATATGAAGCCCTTTTTTTGTTTTTTGCCCTTTTATTGGGGTATATGTAAAAATTTAATAAGGAATTAACAACTTTAAAACTTACTCGTTAATGAATCTCACTGTGTAATTCTTCTAAAGCAATTTAAAACCTCTTTATCTCTGTAATATTTCTCCTCTTTCTTGTTTTTCTTTGTATTTTAAAAATACTTGATGCAATGTTTAATATGTATTGATATATGTTAGATATTTATAAAAAAAATAAACACTAGATAATTCTTAAAATTGAAAAAAAAATAAAAAATAAAACTACTTGTATAATATGATAAGGATAACTTTAATAACTCCTTGTTTAGGAGTTATCAACAAAAGATAATGAATTGTTTAAAAAAATTAATTTGTAACTATTATTTATCATTTAACTCAAATAAAAAAAATTAATAAGTAATAAAAATAAATTTTCTTGCAAAATTTATTGACAACTTGTAATTGTCATGGTATATATTTTTATTTATTAATTTTAAAGTGACAAATTTTAAATTTATTATATATTCTCAAAAATTTTGTGAGATAATAATATTTGTCATAAATATAATATTTTAGTTACAAAAAAAGTAGTTTTCATAATAAATATAATATCAAATTACGAATTACAATTTGTGATAATTTATATAAAATAATCACAAATTTTATAAATTTTTTCTATTGTCACTAATTTAAGTAATAACTTAGATTTTATGACAATTTGAAACTCTTCACAATTGAATAACAAACTTTAATTTATCATTTATTCTTAATAATTTTATGTGATAATTATATTTGTGACGGATAATATTTTAGTTACAACAATAAAATATTTATTATAATAGATACAATATTAAAATTTACAAATTATAATTTATAATGATTTATATTAAATTATCACAAAATTTTTAAATTTTTATTACAAGGTTTTTTCTATTGTCACTAAAATAACTAATAATTTAAATTTTATGACAACTTGAAACTCATCACAAAAAAAATATTATTGTGACAAGAATTTTTTTTTTTACTATCAAAAAAATTGTCACGTAATAACAGATTTCTAGTAGTGTTGTGAGGTGAAAAGTTTATCTAGTTTTTAAGATTTTGGAAATGCTCTGTAGAAGGTGATCACATGAAATCAAATTGTTAAAATAGATAGATGAATTAGTACTTAGTTTTCTTTTATTTCAGTGCATAAATATTGTTGAATATGAAATTCACGTCTTTGTTTCTTTTCTGATTACTGGATGACAGAGAACTTTCCAAGGGTGGGTATTTGTATAGGGCTGAGCAAGTTAATTAAGATACACATACAAGAACAAGCATTAAAATTAAAATTCAATCAAATTCGAGCAGAGTTTTAATTTTTCTAATCGAGTCCCCTCTCTGAAATATGTATCAGTTATTGGTTAGATGTTGCTTTTATTGCAGAATATAGTAATTCCAACATGAGCGGTCTAATGGAGCACATGGTTCGATTGATGGAGGTATGCATATGCTTAGAAATAAATCCGGAAAGAGTAGAGCAGCTAAAGAGTTTGAAGAGTATCATTGAAACTGTGAAGATGACCCCGAATGTTGACAAAGAAATTTATAAATGGATTCTACGCGTTGAAGATGTTATAGTGGAGTACCATCTGCATTTACTCAACATCAATCAGAATCCTATAACTAAACTTGTGCGATGTTTAATAGGCAGATCATCAGATGCAGATACAGTTTCTGAAAACTATCAGATTCAGAACAAACAGATGTCTATAGAGTCTCTAGATCACAAGGACCATTCACCCCTGTTGATGAGGAGCTCCAGTCCTCCACAATACATGTCTAGGTCGTCATTAGCCAATGAGTTTGTCCGGAGAATCGTCAACTTGTACGAATATCTTGTGTCCTCCAAAGAGTCAAAATTAGCAGTGCTGCTATTGGACGATGTTATCGGACGACCGATTAATATCACAAGTAGATCAACCAGTACTGACTCAAACAATCCTGCTAACCGGAGTTATAATGGCGCCCAAAGTGATCTTATCATTGCCGCTACAAGCATGGTAGGAAGGCAAAATGAATTCATGAAAGTTAAAAAATATCTGTTGACTGACGAAAAGAGAGAAGTTGTTTCTCTGATAGGATTGGAAGGAATGGGCAAGACAACAATTGCAAGACAAGTTTACAAACAAGTAAAGCTACAGTTTGATTGCTACGCATGGGCTTTTGTTTCACAAAAATCCCGACCTAGAATTCTGCGAGATATTTTTACAAGTTTCCAGGAAAGTCTGTCCGTGATGGTTCCAAAAAACTTGGAGGCATTGGGAATTGAACAATTGAAAGAGAAGACCCGCTCGCTTCTGAATGGGAGGAAATTCTTATTGGTCCTAGATGATTTATCCAATTTAGATGATTTCGAATCCATAAAGGGAGCTTTGCCTCTCGGTCACAAAGGAAAGATTCTTCTAACAAGTAGACTTTCAAAGGATAAAATATCCAAGATTTCTAAAACTATAGAAATCTTGGGTAAGCTATCATCAGATGATGCTCTGCAACTGTTCCGCAGACGTGCTTTTTTGGAACCTGTCAATTCAGATTGTTGGCTTTCTATGCAATCAATGGCCGAAAAAATTGTGGAGAAATGCAACGGTATTCCACTTGCAATTTCAACGATTGGAGGCATGCTTTCAACGAAGCGGGAGGTTTCAGAATGGGAGAAAGTAGTCCACCAGAGGTTCGAGAGAACTGCTGACTATATAAGATACAGCTACGAGGACCTGCCACCAGAGATCAAAAGTTGCTTCCTATACAGTTCACTACTCCCTCCTCACTATGAAATTTCTGGCAAAAAACTTATTCGGCTTTGGATAGGTGAAGGCTTTACAGATGACCGTACAAAGCTTGATGAGAGTAAGACAAAGGAACACATTGCCAAAGATCGATTGTCTGAGCTCATCCAAAGGAACATGTTTCAAGCAGGACAAGTTGGTCTAGACGGAGACATAAAAACATATCAAATTGTGACACCGATACAAGATTTTGCTCGTCGTCAGTCTAACAAAGACAGTTTCCCCACCGTATTGGACTTGGAAGGAATTTCATTCAGAGACAGAGGTTTTCGTCTCTCTCTCCATGATAATGACAACAGTTGCAGCTCCATTGTCAAAGTTCGCCACCTTAACATGAACAAACTATATTCCTTTTTGGGATTTTCAAGGCGCAAAGACCACGTCCGCTTAGTTACAACAAACTGCACTTTCAAATTGTTGTTTGTCCTGGAGTTGCAACACCTTCCCATTGTAAATTTGCCTAGCGTTGTGGGAGATCTCGTCTTTTTGCAATATTTGGGTTTGAGAGGTACAAAGATTAAGAAGTTGCCAGCAACAGTTTTAGCAAAGCTGGTTAGACTACAGACTCTTGACACTCGAGAGACACCGATTAGAGATGTTCATATTGGACGGGATGGCTTAAAGATGCTGAGAAGCCTCCTCCTAGGAGGTTCATTTAATGACAAGGTAATAAACTTATCACCGGAGATTAAGCACTTAAAAGATCTGCAAACGCTTGCTGGAGTGAAGCTTACAGAAGTTATTGCTAATGGGCTACCACACCTTTCCCAACTCAAAAAATTATCTGTTGGAATGATCGAAAGCCACCTCTCAATCTGTCTCCTACAATCAATTGAGCGGATGAAGTTCCTTCAATCCCTGGCATTAAAATGTGCAACAGGGAAGAAAATTGATATTAGGATAAGGAGCCTACCAGAATCTCTGATAAAGCTACGAGTTGGAGGTCATGTTGAAAATTTGTTCGTAGCTGGATTCAACAAGCTAAAAAATCTCAGGTATCTCTATGTTTGGGATTGCCCAATGACTGAAGATCCCTTATTATCCCTTCAACATCTGCCAAACCTTGTTCAAGTCTCATTATGCAATGCCTATGTGGGAGAGAAGATGAGCTTTGGCAGAAAAAGTTTTCCAAAACTAAGGAAGCTTTCTATTGTTCGCTTACAAAATCTAAGCAGATGTGAAGACATCAAGGCCGGGTCACTGGAGAAACTAGAAGTTTTCACTATTGGTTATTGTCCCAAATTGAGTTCTGCACCAAATGGCTTGGAAAATCTCACTTCCCTCCAAATGCTGCAGTTGACAAGCATGCCTGGAAATTTTGTTGCAAAGGTAAGGGACTTTCTCTACAAACAACAGAAGTTGATGTTCTCACTTCTCGTGCTAGGCATACCTGAGCTTCCCCCAACCACCTTTTCTTTTTCCTCTTCCTTACAAATTCATAAATTCAATAAAGCAGATGACCTTAGGAGCCTTGATATTAAAAGGAAATTGGAATAGTAATACCAATGAGCCTTTAGTTCAATAGTTCTTCTATAGAGCTATAAGGTTTCATATTTGAGTTTCAATCAGAGTCAAATTTTGCCAAAAAAAAAATAGCAATACAACCAACTTTACACTCCCCACAAAATGATGTTTTGAAGATAATGTGCATCAATGCAGTTTCTCCATTAAGTAATTGTACTTGATTGTAAGAGTAATTGACTTTGCTTTGTTTAATTTGTATCAATGTAACTATGGGTGGCTTTGACATTTGCTGTAAGTATTTGCTTTTAAAGGAATGTAATTGTGGATGGCAATAAAATTTGCACGTTGACATTTGTTTGGCTAATTACTCGTCATATTTATTTTTCTTAGCAACTAAATAAATTATTTTATTCTTTGTAGAACATGATAACTTTTATTAAGAATAGGATACATTATTATTAAGATCCGTGAAAAAAGTTATTAATGGTGTTTGATAAATTAAAGAAATTCAAATAAAAGTTGAAAAACCAAGTGTATAACAATAATAATAATACTAAAAACCCCATTAATATCAAATAACAATATACTCCTCAAACTAACTTATATCTCAATGTAATAATTCACCTGATCAGTCATGCAACTTCCTGTTAACTAATTACTCATACAGTGAAACTAACGGGTTTGAATGCTACTTTGTTGAATTATGCCTCATGGTGATTTTATATGTATGTTTGGAGTACGAATCACAACGCATTTTAATGTGAATTAGAAAAATCTGTTTGTGAATCTTGTATTAAAGTGATAAAGGTTTATATAAATTCATGATCTAATTATTCAGTACACCAAATTTAATAATCAGTTTCCACTTGCTATAGAAATATAAAAGGAAAAAAAAAATCCACCTCTAACATCATAAAGGAAAAAGTTGTATTTGAAAAAAAAAAAAAGAAGAAGAAAGAAGAAGAAGAAGGGGCTAAACCTGTTTGCAGAGTAATATCAATCGATTTATTTGCCTAAAAGTTGACAATTCATTCTTTTGCGTTGCCCCTCAAACAACAACAAACTCCACGCTCCAAGACATGTTGATCTTATGGGCCGGGTCTTATTGAGTCGGATAATTTTTATTAATCAAACAACCTCTAGGGATGGCAATGGAGCGGGGCAGGAGACGGAGAAACCATCCTCATCCCCACCCCGAATTCTCATCCCCGTCTCCGTTTCACATACAGGGATAATTTAGTCCCCATCCTCATCCCACTCCCCGCGGATGGGGATCCCCGTTCCCCGCTTAAATTTTGTATTACTAAATTTGTTTATATTTATAAAATTTATAAATAATAACTAAAAATATGAAAAATTTATTTAGAAAATATTAATAAATTCAAACACACAAAACAGCAACCAAACATAATTAAAATATAAATATTTTAATACATCAAAAACATTCAGTAATATTTTTTAATAAAACATTAAAAATTCGGCATACATTAAAGTATAAGTACTTGAACAAATTTAATCTAATAGGTGTTTTCAATAAACTCCAACAACCTCATAAGAATTATTTTTTGAATAAATTATTCCTTATATATATATATATAAGAAATAATTAAATAAATATAATAATTAACTAAATATAATAATAGGTCCCCACGGGGTGGGAAATACACTTCCCGTCCCCGTCCCGTTTCCGCTAACGGAAAAAAATATTTCTCATCCCCGCCTCCATAGAGAGACAAATCGGGAAATCCTCACCCCGTTCGGAACAAATCCCCACAGAAAATCCGGAGAACGGGAATTCTACATCCCATTGTCATCCCTAACAACCTCTGTCAGACTCAATCCAAATGATCTGGCCTGAACATCTATCTTTGTCAAGGCCCGTTTTGAATCTGCACCGTAGGACAAACGGACCGCAATTTCTATAATTTTTATTTCAATTAATCTAATTAAATTAATGGAATTTATTGCGTAATTCAATTCAATCCAAATTATCTGTTTTGTACTTCATCAGACAAATACTTTTTAATACAAAGTGATAGGGAATAAAAACAATCTTTTGTTATTGGGCCTCCATGTGGCTTCAGTGATGAACACCCACTTCAATAATAGTTAAGTTCTAGGCCAGGAGGGCCTTTGACAGGCTAGAGCCCAACTTCTCTTCATAGAATCGCTTCGTCCCTAAAGGAAGCTCTTCAAAAGTCCACGAATATAGGCTAGGGGTGATTAAAAAAAAAAACCCAAGAAAATTGAAAATCAAATTCAAACCAACTTAATTTAGCCGATTTCTTTAAATTAATTTTTTTTAAATTTTAGTTAATTTAATTTAATTTAATTTTTTAATAAAAAATCAAAATAATTGAACAAATTTTAATATATATATATATATATATATATTTATTTTATTTAATAAATCAAAATAATCAAATCAAAATATATCGGTTCAATTTAATCTAAAAAAAAATTATCCAATTCGATTTGGTTTAATTTAAATTTTAATTTAATTTTTAAAAATTTTAATTCAAATTATTTAATTTTTAAAAAATTTAATTTAGTCCAAACTAAATGGATCTATTGCACAATCCTAATATACACTGCAATTGAGTAGAGTATAACTGAGTTTTAACTTGCTTAAACTCAACTTCTTTTCAAATTCCTTGGAAATTAGACTCTGATTTATTTTCAAATTCCTTGGAAATTATATTTGAACTTAGCTCATTAACTATTAGAGAAGTTGAAGTTCAACTGTTAAAAAGTTTATTTATAAAGCTCGAGTCAATTCATTAATGAATTATAATTACGCTTGAACCCGAGCTCAACTCGCTACTTTATATTATTTATGTACAAGAAAAAAAAAAAATTAAACAATTGGTTGAAGCTAAAAACTTAAATACTACTAAATATTATTAATTAAAAACAGATCTAATATTAATTATAATAGCAAATTAACATTCACTAATCAACCAATCAACAAATATATCCTTAACATTTCATATAATATCGTATACCCTTGAATGAGATTGTTGTATTTGTTGTTTCTTTTTTGTCGCTATTCTGATTGAACTTTCTATTATCTAAACAGATAACATTTACAAGAAAATTTAACAAAAGCCCAAGCTATTAAATTTATAAAATCAAACAATATTCGTCATTATTTATTACAAACGCACCGTTTGGCTGGCAAGAAAACAAAGTAAAATACAGAAATTTCGACCTATTTCCGATTTCAAAAAGTCAAAATCCAAAAATAAAACAAGAGTTTCTGATTTTCTTTCCAATCTAATCTCCTCAATCAAATTAATTTCTAAAAGAACCCGAAAACCCAAAAAAATATATATAAGAAATTAGAAATAAAAATAAAAGAATATAATGAATAAAGATAAACTTCATTAAGAGAAAATTAAAATAAAAATAACAAAAAAAGAAACAAAATCAAAATTAAAGAAAACAACAAATAATCGTACCTTTTGAAACACCACATCTAAGGAGATTTATTTTCCTTAAATCAAAGCATCGGATGCTGAATCAAAGTTTTTATGGGAGTAGATGATAAGAGAATTAAAAAAATCGACTCGACTGAGAAACAGGTCTCTCCTTGTCTCTTTCTTTTCTTTTCTTTCTCTGGCGAGCAAATTTTTCCCTTTTTGTTTTTTTTTTTCTATAAGGTACACACAGTTGCTATAGTGAACTTTTAGGGCGACAACTAATGAGGGTGAAAAGACTACAATGCCCTCCTCAGTTTTCGGCTTTTCCTTCTTTTCTTTTTCCATTGTCCAAAACACCATCGTTTGTTTTTGGCTTTTAATTCTCCAACCTTTAAACGCTGCTGTTTTGGTTTTGGCTTCTATTTCTTCTTCTTTTCCTAATGGTGTCGTTTTACTTACCATTTCTTTTTTTTTTTTCTCTCTCTTTTTTATTTTTATTATTAATAATATTATATATATATATATATATAAACAAATAATTAATTAATTAATTAAAAACTCAAATAAATGTTCAAAAATAAATATTTCTTTCCATTTTACACACACATATATATATATATATATATACACACTTTGTCACACCCTAACTCTAGTGGTGCAACGGTCCCAAGGTAAGGGTAGACTTAAGGCCACCATAAATCCATAAAACTCACATATCATGAATCTCATACACAATTATATCAATTACAACATCATATATTATCATATAATGTTTATTTTTATACATTCAATTAAACATCAATCATATTTTTACCATTATCATTTCATAGCTTTCTCTTGTTTCTTAATGATCAAAAGATGCATCTCACATTACTAAGGAACAAAAGTACCTATAAGGTAATAATTCATACATCAAAATATTGGTATCCTCAATGACTGACTATGGAGCTCTAGAATATACTCCCAAATACATATCATGTCATGGTATCAATTAGTGAACATACAAAATATCTCAAAAATTATTACAATGAAGCTTCTTAGAAGAATGGATCAAGAAGCTGGATCTTCTCTATTAGCTCCTTCACGAGCTATGCTATCACTTGAAATTCACAGAAAAGGAGTGAGCCTTCAATTCAGTAAGGTATGAACATTATAAATCAAGAATCTGAATATCGAATCATGATCATGAACAAATATTTATACATATATAGGTATGAAAGAATCACAAGCTTTACTTGAAGGAACACGAGTACTCATAATAATTTGACAATATCAAATCATATCACAAATCGAATCATGGTTCATATTTAGAATATAAAATGCCCACAAAAAATGGCATTATCAAATCTCATCTTATAGAACTAATCTCATGTCATAACATATGCATCAGTAGTCTTGCTACCTTAACGTGCACACATGCTTGGCCAGACATGCGCCTAGAGCTCATGGCCCCCTCTAGGTGGAACACTGATAAAAACCCTATCAGCTGGACTCCCAAAATGCACAATGGACCAATGAATTTACTCTCATTGGGAAGAGCGTTCTATCCATGGTTCATGGGGTTTCAATCTCATAAGAAGCATATTGGTCGCAAGACCATCATCATATCATCATTCAAATCGGGTTTAACAAA
>CANXYC011222531.1:0-74189 GCA_948193065.1 Aleurites moluccanus | reverse complement strand
TATATATATATATTTGTGTGTGTGTGTGTGTATTTTATTAAATAATTAAATAATTAAAACGAAATATATCGATTTGATTTGGTTCAATTAATATTATAAAAAATTTTAATTTAATTTGATTTAATTTAAAATTTTAATTTAGTTATTTTTTAAAATTTCAATTCAATTAATTATATTATTTTAAATTTCAATTCGGTTTAAAATAAATCGAAGCTTTCCATTTATTTATAAATAAGCAACTGAGTATGGAAGATTATATCATAACGTTATTTAGGACTTTAAAATCTTAGTGATAACAATGGTGGAATTTTGGAAATTAGATATTCACCAATACATTTATATTAATATCACTATATATCCTGATATGATAATTTTTTTAAGAAATAATTTTTTTTAGATTAATTAAAGCTCCCATAAATTGATGTCAAGGTTGTAAAGTCAATGGCGAAAGGGAATTGAATAATTTGAATTTCATATCGAGGAAGAAATTAATTTTCAATGGGAAAATATTGGTTGGCCAGGTGTGGGATGACGGAAATAACCTCCAAATTAAAAAAGACATATTCGGGGTGTCCTAATCTTGTAGGGCTTTGGACCCACTTGAAAGGGTCACCTATCTTCCATTGGAAAATGATACAAAATTGTACAAAAGATTTGACATGCCATTATAAATGTTGTCACACCACCCTTTACATTATTATTTTTTAATAACTAACAAATAACAACAATGGCGTCTATTGATTTTCAATAATAATAATAAAAGAAAAAACTATAGTTGTGATGAACGCTAAGATCAATCATTTATAGAGAGTATTTAAATAAAATCACTATTTTAAAAATATCATTTTAAAAATATTATTTTAAAAATAATTACTATATTTAATTTAATTTTTTTTTATTTTAAAATTTTAAAATAATATTTTAATTTAATCATATAAATAGTTAAAAAATTATTTAATATTTTTATATTTAACAACGAAGTTTTATATTTATTTTAAATAAATTCCAATATTTACATAATTACAAATTTTTGGATTGGAGTATATTTTTCTTAGAAAGTTATTGCCATGGTAACAACTATGATAAATGTGAGGTGTTCTAAAAGAAAGAAAATCTTCATTATAGATTACAATTCTATAATATATATAAAATAATACTTGCACAATTTGTTAACACTGTCATTAAAATGAATTGTTTCAAATTTAATTGATTTCAAGTTAATATTAATTCTACCAATGACTCTTAATTAACAATAGTTTAATAAATTATTTTCTAAATGCACTAATAAAATACTAATTTTATATATTTGTTAATAAATTCATAATAAAATTATACTCGCGTACACGTGTATTATATTTGTTAATATTTTGATAATATATATAATATATACATAATTATATTCTTTATTTTGAATTATTTATTTATTTATTTATAATTGCTACTCACATGAAATTTACAATTTTATAAACACCATTATTTATTATTGGTTTCATTTTTAGTACTTGCTATAAAATTGTTAGTTTTTACATTAGAAAAATAAATTATAAAAAGTACAAACAAACATTTAGTAAACTCTGAATTACTAATCACTTGTTTAATTTAGCTGTTAGTTTTAATTGTTAGTTCACACTTGATGATATTTATATTTATATATATATATAAATATTATTTTTCATATGATAATTTTTGTTTTTTTAATATTGAAGAGAGAAAATCAATTATAAATTTATTATTTAATAAAATATATATTTACTGTTAGAATATGTCTCAGCGTATAATTTAATATGTAATTTAATATTTTTATTTAAATAAGTAGAATTTATAAACATGAGATATTTAATTACCTAACAATAAATTATTATTATTAAAAAAAAAATAATCAAACAAGTTTAATGCAGTTGCTTGAAAAAAAAAAAAAAAAAGAGTTAACAATTATATGGAATTTTTTTACTAAACACCTATTAAAATTATAAAGTTGATTTATTTTAATTAATTTTTTAAATAAATTATATATTTAATAATTAGAATACTAAATATGAAAATTCATTATTGATAATTTTTTTCAGAATTCATTATTTTTATTAAATTCATTATTAATAAATTTGAATAATGGAATGAATTAAAATTTTAATTGATTTAATTAAAATATAAAGTAATGCAAATAAACCATAATAGATGGAATGTATGGAGCTAACCGATTTTAAGTACTGTTAGTAGCAACCTTTGATTGATATAGTTACCAATGGCATTGATAAACGATAACAAATTTGTCTACAACCAAGAAAAAGATTTACTTAAGAGTTGGATTCTTTCTCTTTCTACTCTAACTTTTCTCATCCTTCTATTTAATTTAGATACGGATTAATATTGAAACTAGGGATTTAGTTTAGATACGGATTTATATTGAAATACCCTCTTAATTTTTTAAATTTTTACAGTAAATCTCTTTCTACTCTAACTTTTCTCATCCTTCTATTTAATTTAGATACGAATTAATATTGAAACAGGACATATATCCTCTTAATTTTTAAAATTTTTATTATAAAATTATTATTTAATTCCTAAATTTTATAAAATTAAAAAAATAATCTTTTTATTTTAAAAATTAATTTTTTAATTCTTAATAAAATATTATTTAATTTTATTTCTTTCTTTCTTTTTTCTCCCTTAATTTTTAAATTTTTTAGAATTAATTATTATTATGTAGCCGTCCCTACTTTAATTTTAATTTTCTTTTGAATTTTTTTGATGCATTGCCGATCAATATTTGAGATAAGAGATTTAAAAAAAAAAAAAAGATAATATGATTTTTTTATTTTTTCTTCTTGTTTTTATAGATTTATTTATTTTTAGACAAATCTCTATATCTATTTGCTTTTTTTGAGGTTTTTGTACTTAATTATATGTAATTAATTAGTTGCATCCACTAGTGAAGATGTGCAACTTTATGCCCTAAACAAATTAGAGCTATTTTTCAGCATATAAAAATTTACCTAAAAGGTTACTTTATCTTTCCGGTAAAGATTTATGGAATAACTAATTAATTATCTTTATTAGTGTGATTGAGGCATACTTTTAGTAGTCATGCTAAACAACTATTCCTCTCTTTCTCTAAGCCACACCTTTACTTTTCACAACAAATTCACCGTTGAAACGTGCACGGGTAGATTTGCGTGAATTATTTAGGTTCTAATGCTAGACATTCAATTCCTTCCCTCCTGATGCTAAAATAAAATTTATTGAAACTTTTAGCCTATTTTTAATTATGTCACTCATGTCTCATACATAGTCTCAATTGCATCATAAATTTTTATATTGCTAATTTGTTAATTATACATTTATATTTTTTAAAATTTAGATTAGTAAATTTAATGATATTTTTTAATTATTGGTGATATTTTATATTACGAGTCATGGATTTGAAGATTATATTATTAATTCGTCAATATAGTTAAAATGCATATTTAATAATTGGATTATTAATCCGATAAGTTGAAATATAATTTAGATTTTTTATCTTATTATATATCATATTTTTTATTTCATATTTTTTTTTTATACATCACATTATTTATAAGAAAATATTGGCTATCAAAATATTTAAAAAAATAAGTAATTTGTAATAAGATATAAAATAAAATAAGGATCCAGATTAATCGAAATATACACTTAAATCCTCAAACATTAACATAAATAATAACTAGTTAATTAATTATATAATCTTTTTTATAATTTTCAGATTTCTAATTTTTTCTTTTTATTGATCTAAATATTTGATAGTTAGGCTACTAAATTACAATAGTTGAAAAACTTAAATTTAAGATAAAATAAATTTAGAAATACAATATATGATATATCCTTGTCAAGTAAGAAAATAAATTAAGAAACATAGTAATGATATATCCCTATCAAATAAGAGAAGCTGTATTTTGAATTTCTTCTTCTTATTTATTTATTTATTTATCATGAGAAGATAAATTAAATCTGAATCTATTGCTTGGACCTTATATGCATTAATATTATGTTATACCTTAGTGTGCATACTTTGAAATTCTTATTCATTTCCATTTAAACTATGTAATATGGTTAACTTGTTAGGGCTTAATTAACTGGGTTATAGCTTTTTTTTTTTTTGGATTTTTTTCAAAAATATCTTAAAAAATAAAAAATATTTAATTTTACTATTATTTTTTTTAAATATTACATATCTAAAAATATTTTTTTAAAAATACTGCATATCTAAAAATATTTTTTTAAAAATATGACATATATCAAATATACACAAAAAATATATTACACATATACTAAATATATATCAAACATATACCAATAAACAGTAAAAAAAAAAAATAACCCTGAAATTGAAAAAAAAATAAAAAAATAGTATATTTATATTTATGTAATATTTTCTTCTTTTTTTTCGGCTTTGACAAAAACTCGAATTAAAGGCTTTTCAGTTTTGGAAACAATGAAAATAAAGGTTTCTTAGGTATATTTTAATTACTTTATTTTTATTATTACATAATCCCTAAGGCTAATTTGGACATATCAACTCCACCAAACTCTTCTTCAAAATTGGTGTGTTTATAGTGGCTTCCTTGTTAAAGCAGAAAGCTAGTAGTTGCATCACCGTATTTGTCTTTCCTTAACCTGCTCTCAAAGTTGTTAAATACCAATTTGCAACCAAACTCCTTTTCCTCTTCTAAGGGGAAACAGACTATACTCATAACTCACTTACAAATAATAATAATAATAATAATAAATTCATGTTTGTCTTTTCACATTCAAGTTTCAGCCTTTCACCACCAAAAGTTCAAAGGAAAATTAAAAAAAAAAATGGTATGATAGTAATTAAATAAATTGTCATTGTATCCTGGAGATTTGTTTGCAAGCATATGACTTATGATACAAAGAATTAGAAATCTAAATTATGACAAATTATAAATAAATTTATTTAAAATAATCTATTAATTCAATTTAAAAAAAAATGAAAATTTAAAGTTTCACCAATACTGTTAATAATTTTTTTAATTAATTTTATTATATTAATAGCTTGATAATCAAATATCTATTCTGTAATATGTAAATCAAATTCTTAACTATAATTTTTCTTATAAAAAACTTCTATAAGGCCAAACCATATCATAATCAAATTCTCCGTGTCTCTCTCTCTCTCTCTCTCATTTGCTTGTTTTGTTTTATTGTGCACCTGAAAAGAGGTGCTATTTATGCTTAGTCACCACACACTACCTCACCATTCACGCGAAAATCCTTCCATTGCCGTCTGTGTGCAAAAATCACTCTCAGATACTTTATATCTTCTTTGCTCTGTAGCTGCTCTGCCTACCTCTCTGTATCTTCTTTTATTTCTTTGCTTTCTCCCCTTGTCATGTAACTTTGCTCCATAAACAATCTTCTCTTCTCTTTTTTAAAGTTCTTGAATTTCTGCTCCAATCAATCTTTTCTTAATAATGTAATATTGATTAAAGTGTTATTTTTGCTTCCTTTTTCTTGTTTATTAATGTCCATTTGCTTAAAAGTATTCTAAATCAATCTTGCTCTGATTTCAACCATGGGTTCTCGTTAAATCGTCTTTTCAATCCATTTTGTTTACTTTTTATGTGTATTTAAGTGGGTTTTGTTGAATTTTGTTAATGCCCATTTGCTTTAAAATTGTTTTGAACAATTGAAAATGCTGTGTATGACAATGGGTTTTCGTTAATATAGTCCTTTAATTATTCTTTAAGCCTCACTTCCTTTGTACTTGACCAGGATTTTTGCTATTTTTAGTATTTAAAATTGTAACATGTAATTTAAATCCATCTTTTTGTTATTATGGTTTTTGGCGGGACTTAGTTGATGAATAGAAGGTCTTTCTTGATAATGAAGTAAAAAAGTAGTGTTAATGGATCCCAATTTTATTGAAAAACGCTAATAAGATCTGAGTATATGGAGAGTGTCTCTTTTTACCGGTAATTTTGACTGTTCTATTTCATTATGGATTCTGTTCGCTAATATTCCTGATTCTTAACTCACACATGGAATTTAAGAGATTTGATTCATTGCTAACTGATTCTTTCTTCTTTCACAGCAAATATACTAAAATCATTCTTTATATATTCCTTTAAATGTAGAATTCTTCAACTTTATACATTTTTCCAACAGAATTTATACTACCAAAAATGTTTAGTTTAGGATTATATTCCTGTTTTTCTTTCTGGTTCCTCTGCCTATAGATTCTTGTTCCTATCTTCACCTATGCAAGCTTAGTTACCATATATTGGCCTCTCGAGTATTAAAAATCTGGGGTTTGAGTTGTGTTGTGCTTTGGGTTTATTTTAGTTAGTTGTTTGTTGAACAAGAATTTGAAAGATATACATAATTCCTTCTTGTTCACTCTAAATTTGAGCTATCATGGAGGAAACATTTGTTCCCTTCCGTGGGATAAAAAATGATCTTAAAGGAAGGCTTATGTGCTACAAGCAAGATTGGACTGGTGGCTTCCGTGCGGGTATAAGGTTCGTGATTCCTGTTGGTGATCTTTAATTGCAAATGCTTACCCCATTGTTGCTAGACATTTTGATTGCATTGAGCACTATTTGAATAGTTATGTTCACTATGAGGATACCATTTGCAGATATTACTATCTTTCAAATTTGTCTTATCAAAGGTATCACAATATTTTCTTTCATTTAGGATCCTTGCTCCAACAACATATATATTTTTTGCTTCCGCAATTCCAGTCATATCTTTTGGGGAGCAGCTTGAGAGAAATACAGGTTCTACAGTTTTTATTATATATTCCTACTTTCTTGTTATTGGTGCTTAAATAGTCGTCTACTGAGACATTGTTTTTCTGATCTCATCTTGCAGATGGAACTTTGACTGCAGTGCAAACTCTTGCTTCAACAGCACTTTGTGGTATAATCCATTCACTTGTTGGAGGACAACCCCTGCTCATCCTTGGGGTTGCTGAGCCCACAGTGTTGATGTATACATTTATGTTTAATTTTGTAAAGGACAGGAAGGATTTGGGGCCAAAGTTCTTCTTAGCCTGGACAGGATGGTATTTACTAGAACAATCTTACCTGGATGATTTTCATAGGGTGGTTTACTGGTGATTTTGAAGTATTTTCTTCACTTTTATTGGTTCTCAGGGTTTGTGTGTGGACAGCCCTATTGCTTTTCTTGCTGGCAATATTGGGTGCCTGCTCTATAATCAACAGATTCACACGTGTTGCTGGTGAATTGTTTGGTCTGCTTATTGCAATGCTCTTTATGCAGCAGGCTATAAGGGTGAGTACTGACATATAGATTCATTTTAATTATAAGGGGGTTTAATGTGTTTGAATAGTTGTATCTGTAATTTTGGGACAATTATATTTTCTTGAGTAATTCTAAAGGCAATACTAAAATAAAAAGATTAGGATTTCTTTTCCAAAGCATAAGCATCATAAAAATACATAATATCAGTTGAGATTGTCTTTTAATCATATACGCTCAATTATAAAGTTGATCCTATAGGGGGTTGTGGAGGAATTTGGCATACCCCAAAGGGAAAATCCTAATCAGACTGCACTCCAAGCATCTTGGCGATTTGGCAATGGAATGTTTGCACTGGTTCTGTCCTTTGGCCTTCTTTGGACTGCACTAAGAAGCCGCACAGCTAGGTCCTGGCGCTATGGGGCAGGTATTGGAAATTGTACTTGAATTCCTGTATAAATGAAAAAAAAAAAACGCTTTCATTCATGTTGTGGGTTGTGATTCTATATGAATCACCTTTTTAACTATGCAATTGGGATATTGTGATTAGCTTGACTTTTCTTTTCAATAAATTGGTTAAAACACCTTTATTTGGTTTTTACTGACTGTGGAAAACTTCTTCGTTAGCTATACATTTCATTAACTTTGACTTCATGCTTGTCTTTTTATTTTATTTTTTTTCCAAGGTTGGCTACGAGGATTTATTGCAGATTATGGAGTTCCACTTATGGTTGTTGTATGGACTGCAATATCTTACATACCAGTTAAAGATGTTCCAAGAGGGATCCCGAGGCGGCTTTTCAGTCCAAATCCATGGTCTCCTGGTGCATATGAAAATTGGACAGTTATCAAGGTGAATCCTCGAGTGCAAGTTTGCAACTTCCTTAATATTGAACTTCATTAACTGCAGAGAGAGAGAGAGAGATCTGTGCCGTATTTCCTTTTAAGGTCTGGGATGGTAATCAAACTTGGTATTTATGCAGGAAATGACTAGGGTGCCTCCTTTGTACATAGTTGGAGCATTTATTCCTGCAACCATGACTGCTGTTCTTTACTACTTTGATCACAGTGTTGCATCTCAACTTGCCCAACAAAATGAGTTCAATTTGAAGAAACCATCTTCCTATCATTATGACCTTCTTCTTTTAGGATTTTTGGTATGTTGTTGCTCTCAAATATCTCTGTTATTCTCATGATAATCTGCCAAGATCAGTCTAAATTACAAGCAGGATTGAATCTAGTGTCTTTTTCAGTTTTCATTGTGAATTTTACCTGATCAGGTTATCTTATGCGGTCTCATTGGCATTCCCCCTTCAAATGGTGTAATTCCACAATCTCCAATGCATACAAAAAGCTTAGCGACCTTGAAGCATCAGGTAATAGTCAGTTCAACAGGTTCTAAAATTTACGTGAATCTGATTTTAGTATTTGCTGAAGCTAGGACTTCACTTCCTATTAATCTCTTTTCTCTAGATTTTAATGCTCAAATTGTGGGACAGAAGAAATATAACTTACCTCTTCTATTTGCATTGCTGGAGCACAAGCAGGACCTGAGTCCAGCTATTATCTAAACACCTTTAAGATGTACGTCCTGAAATTTGAAAAAAAAAAAAAAATTCCAATGAAGAAACAGATTTGATACTTTATTTTCAATAATTCAATGTATTGTTACCATATATTTTAAGATTAAGATCCAGTCCTAGCTGAAATCCCTTCCTTCCTCGTGGCTGCTTGAGCCAAAGTCTAGAACCTTGGACAATAAATTTGTAGTTTTTTTGCATTTGGCCAGACATGATGTTGTCTAATATTTAAGCCAATGGCCACTGAATAACTCTCCTATATATTCTTGGCCTCCCTACTTGTGTCCAAATTCAATTCCATTTTACAATAGATGAGCATTTATCTGCTTCTTTATATATACTTTGGTGTTTTTGAAAATGTCCGTGTTTCAATATTACAAACAAGTTATGGATTTTCATCATCTTTCTTTTCTTTTCTTTTGAGCAGCTTTTGCGAAACAAGCTTGTGTCAACGGCCCGAAAAAGTATGTGCAAAAATGCAAATCTGGGTCAATTGTATCGAAACATGCAAGAAGCCTACAATGACATGCAGACTCCTTTAGTCTATCAGTTGCCACCTGCCTTGGTAGTTTAACCTGCTTAGGATTTTGATATGCAGGACATTTGTTTTATTTTCCTCTTTTCACCTCACCTTTACTTCATACAGGGACTGAAAGAGCTGAAAGAATCAACAGTCCAACTAGCTTCAAGTACTGGCTACATTGATGCCCCTGTGGATGAGGCTGTCTTTGATGTTGATAAAGATGTAGATGATCTTTTACCTGTTGAAGTCAAAGAACAACGACTTAGCAATCTACTTCAGGCATTGATGGTTGGTGGTTGTGTTGCTGCTATGCCCGTCCTGAAGAAGATCCCAACTTCAGTTCTTTGGGGATACTTTGCTTTTATGGCCATTGAAAGCTTGCCAGGAAACCAATTCTGGGAGAGGATATTATTGCTTTTTACTGCTCCAAGTCGAAGATATAAGTAAATTTTCGCTCGTCCCTTGCCATGTTTCCTGTTTTCTAAAACTCTTAAATAATCTGAAATCTCTCATTTTATACTTATTTCACTATGATTTTAGTATGAACTTCCTATAAATATTGGTTTTGCGTAGTAATTCCAGTTGGACAAGAATATTATTAAGTAATTGATACATTCAAATTGTCTAACCATATACCATATTATGATCTTTTGATAAAGGTGCTGATAATTTATTTGTAGTTATTATTTCTGGAAGAATTGAACTTCTAATTTTTAGTTTTGCTGCCTTCCAGGGTGTTGGAGGAATGTCATGCAACTTTTATCGAGACTGTGCCCTTCAAAACAATTGCCATCTTCACCTTGTTCCAGACAGGTTACCTGCTTGTGTGCTTTGGCATAACATGGATCCCAATAGCGGGGGTCCTTTTCCCACTGTTGATCATGCTTCTGGTTCCAGTAAGACAGTATCTGCTCCCTAAATTTTTCAAAGGAGCCCATCTCCAGGACTTGGATGCTGCAGAATATGAGGAAGCTCCTGCTGTATCTTACAACATGACATTTGATGTAAGTGACCTTACTCTTTCTTCATTCCAGGTAGGATTGCTTAAAGATCATTCTGGTGCAAAACCAGTTTTCATGCGTGCTATCTGGTGGGATAAATTAATTAATATGAATATGGTTTTGTACATATCCATTTGGATTTCAAATTAAAAACTCTCACTTCATAGAGACTAAACTAATATGGTGTATAGATAAAGTTTTTCTAAATGTGTATGCTGAATCCATGCTTCTAGATATTTGACTGAATTCAGATACATTTTCTTTATAAGGTTTTGAGCATTAATTTGTGGCATCTATTTATCTGATAGGATCAGGATCCTCAAGCAAGAGCATCTAACATTGATGGGGAAGAAATTCTTGATGAAATTATTACAAGAAGCCGTGGTGAGATCCGCCGATCACAAAGCCCTAAAGTAACAAGCTCAACTCCAGGTCCATTGCATGATATAAAACCTGCATATAGTCCACATGTTTCACAGAGGGCATACAGCCCGCGTGTTAGTGATCTAAGGGCAAACTGGAGCCCTCAACCTACAGGAAAGGGAATTGAAATAAAGCAAACACCCAGTCCTGTACCATCTAGCCTTGGTCAATGCAATCGTGGTTCATCTTCAAGCTAAAGCCTTTACTACCTAATTCTGGTGAGTTTAGTTGTCAATATGCTCGAGAGGTCTTTTACTATGAGTATGTAACTACGTGTCATATGTTGTAGGTGTGAGTTTGTATTCTTGGTTCTAACAATGGATGTTTGTGAGTGTTTATTGCTCTGTATCTCCCAGATAGTCTTGGGCAGAGGATAAATTTATGTTAATGAAAATATGTGCATCATTATAATATCATCGTTTTGGCTAAAATCCTTCTTTTCTTGCTTTCCTTTTATTTCCTTCTTATTAGTGTAATCTGATGTTGGTTGCAAAAGCATTTAAATGATTGAGGAGTGGGAAATACAGGAAGCAACGTAAAAATAATCTGCAAGTAAATGCCCCTATAATCTTATTCCAAAATGTTGAATGTAAATGCACTTCAAAATAATACATGAGGATCTAAAGTTTCAAGACAGGAACTGATTTTCCTGCTCACTCCTAGATTGCATTTCTTTGTTAGGAACTTACTCCTGGCTTTGAAAGCCTCTGCTTAACATCTATTAATTTCCTGCGAAACTACTTCTGCGTAAAATGAGTCAAGACAGCATCATTTTAATTTCCAAAAATTTGAGAATGTTTCTCTAAGATTGGAAAGCTTCATTTAGTGCAACTTACATGGAGTTGGATATTTTCCCAACTAGCATTGGAAAGGGAGAACATTGCTAGCCACTAGCAATGTAAGTTGTAACTCGACAGTAAGATTGAATCTACGATATTTTCCCAACCTCATGCAATCTATCAGACCAAGAAAACATGATTTATATAGGGTCTAATTCACAGTTATTATGCATGAGATATTTATATGAAGCACTCAAAAGGAATTCTGATTTTCAAGGTTTGAAGCAGAACCGAACAGAATGTAAAATAACCAGGTACGAAACTTGAGCATGTCTCAGATTTCCTAAATCTGTATTTATTTAAAATAAGTTTACTACTTTTTTTGGGATGCTAAAAAGTATGGGACTTGTTCAAGTCATGCAGTGAGAGTTTGTAAAGCAGATGAATAAAAATCCACAGCATGTCATCTTGCAGCACCAGAATTGAACAGGTGCATAGTACTATCATTGTCTTATCATTAATATATTTACTGGCACTCTTTTCTTGAAATTCCCTCTTTTTCCTAGAAAAAAAGCTCTCTAAGGGGAGTAGTTGCTTTGACAATAGACACAGATGACATTCATGTCAGGCTTCCACTATTTTTTTTGGATGGTGAGTGGGAATCTCTTCAGGTAAATATCATTATTAAGGGAAGCAATCCACTTTTGCTTTATATGTCCTTGCCTTAACATATACAGAAGCTATTGGGAATAGCCTGCCCATCCGTTTCCAACTGGCAACATTTTTTGAATCTTGGATTAAATCATTTTGCAGATATCATATTGACTATTTGACCATTTTGTATATCTAGTTTTTCTTTCGCTTTCCGCATGCATAATTTTAACGGTTTTAATATATAGTATCTGTTGAACTATACAATGACAAGTACTGGATTCCAAAAAAGAATAACTTTCACCAGATATCAGCAGAAAATAGAAAAAATTTATATCAAATACCCAACTGAATTCAATAAATCTCAAATTCAACGTAGCTGAGTCAATTTTTGACTGCTAATTAATTCTCATGGAACACCATATGTTATCTACATTCTTCATTTTTTTTTTTTTCTGATTTTGAGCTTCTCTCTTTTTATATACTAATACAAAATATTAAATTAGTAAAAGATAAAAGTTTTACAGTTTTAGTAATAGTTTTAAAGAAAATTCACTGTAATATTTCATCAAGTTGCTCTTGATATCTTTTCATTTCTTATTCCTGTAGCTGCAGTATAATATTTCATTTCTTTAAATTAAAACTTTAGCAGTATCTATTTTTCAAACAAAATACTAATGTTTATCTAACTTATAGGTCACTTTTTGTATACATCAGCACAGGTCATTGAGATGGATGTGAAGTGGATTGGCTAGGAGTCACTCAGTGAAAATTGTCAATAAACTAGGGTACACATGCTAGTGGTAAGCGTACAATTTTCTCCACTATCTCTACTCAAGGAGAGGCAAAGGGCCCACATAGGATTTCGTTTAGTCTTAGAAATATTTGCTTGCCTTTAACTGCACAACTCATGCTAATACAAATTGATAATGTGATCCTGATAAACACTTGCTCCAACTTGAGATCCTGCTTGAAGAAAGATTTGATTTTGTTTCTTTTTTAAGTTAATTTGGAATTAACTAATGGACACTTAAGTCAAAGGATAGATATAGATAGAATCCATGTGTCATTATCAACAATAATTTAGTCGTAAGAGAGCCATAAAAAATTCTGAGTGGAAGGAGTTAGTTTTCTGTTCTATTCAAATTTGGTCTCAATTAGGTTTTGACAAGTCTTTTTATTTGTTAAGGAGTAAGGCTTTGTTAGTTGCACATTGGATCTGTTTCTGCATGCAAAACCTTCTATCTTTTTATTTTAATCCCTCTTCTTTTTTACTGATATCAAGCCATGAACTAATACAGTTGGGTCTCCATTCCCATGAGAACACTTGATCTCCATGATGGAATCTCAATAAATTTTTCTGTTTGTTGTACTTCCAACTGCAAAAGCTTTTTTTTTAAGCATTGGCGAACATGATTTGAACAGATCTATTACTCCATATACATATGCTCTTACCACAAGATTATGGCTCAAGAACGGTCGAAGTTACTTTGAAGGGAAATGCTACAGCCTTGTTTAGTCGTGGAAAACGTTTTGTTTTTATTTTCTGATTTTCTTTTTCTTTTCGTAATTTTCTAACTTTTCCTTTTCCAAATTCAAACTTAGAAAACTGAAAAATATTTTATTTTTAATTATACTTACATGTTATACTTCTAAATTTTTATTTTATATTATATATTTTATTAGTTTTTTTTTTATGAAATAAACCTTTATTTTAATAAATTAAAAATACTTATTATTATAGTTGAATATATTGATAATCTTTATAATATGATCACTTGAGTATTATTTATTTATTTAAACATACATTTTAAATATACAATATAAAAAATATGAAAATATTTTAAATTATTTAGTAATATTTTAAAATTATGAAAAAATTTATACATAAAAAGATAATTATTGAAAAGAAAAGCATGAATGATAATAGTAATTACTAGATTACATATCTATTATGCAAAAAGTCATTATAAACATAGTTATTAGCATATATATGAAAGAAATGATAGATATATATATAAATAGCAACAGTTAAAATAATATATATATAAAGAAAATAACAATAATTAAAAAATAAAAATAAAAAAGTGATTTGGTGGAAATCGAAAGCCATTATTATTGGTCAGGTCCGTGTTTTCCAATACATGCCCGAATCAAAAGGCAATATGGAAAACTATCATAACTATTTTTCTAACATATAGTTATACATGAGAAAATTTGGAAAACTCATCTCTAGTTTTTTATTTTGAAAATTTTTATAACTAAATAATAATTTTCATTTCCCAGTTTTTCAAAAAATTATTTTCTAGAAAATATCTGCAGTTTTTCACAATTAAACAAATTCTACTTATCCCAATTTTTTTTTTCCAACAATTTCATTTTTCCACATGATATGATATATATATATTTTTTTTTCAGAAATCAGAATCTCTTTATGAAAAATTTACCTTACAAGCAAGTTATTTGCATTGTTAAATGAAGTACTTTTTTTTTTTTGAACAAATCAGGTACTTATAAATTGTTTTGAAAAGTCCTTATATTTCATATATTTCTAGATTAAATGAATAAGATTCCATTTTCTTTATAAAATTTTATTTGAAATTCTTGTAAGACAAAACTGGTGCAAACTCCATGGCCACTAGGCCCACTGCTGCAGAAATTTTGCTACACTCACGGCACTAGAGAAGTAAGGGCTCGAGCATAGATTTTAGGCCCTAAAAGCTAGTTAGTCTGCTGTAGGTCAGGTCCAACCTTGAGTACTTTGAGCTTAGTCTGGATCAGCCCAAATATATTAATAATATATGATTTTTAATTTAATAAATATAAATATATAAGAAATTTATATAAAATATACAAATAAGTGTTTTTTTTTTCTATTCAAAAGGAGGGGGTTACCTCTCATTTGATTCCATATACAAATAATATCATAAATATAATAATACAGTTATATATTTCATAAATATACTAATAAAAATCGGGTTGGCCCAACTAGAACCCAGTAGTTCTTTCTAATCTGGACAAAATCTCTTTAGATGGGCCAAGTTTGATTGGGCCATATATTAAAAAAAATTCGTCCATACTCTACTAGTCAACCCTAAGAAAGCTATCGCGATTTCGGGAGCGTCGAAAGGGATACCAAATGGTGCGTTTCGAGAGAAGAAACAGAAAAAACCAAAAAAACTGCACAACCGGTACACGAAAATGGCTTGTTGGACCGAGTCCTTGGTTGGGTAAAGGTCTCTAGTTCGAGTCCACAGATGCGCCACCAACCAAACCAGGCAACCACTTCAATTTGATCTCTACAGCACAATCAGAGAGTGAAAGAGAAGAGAAAATGAGGGCAACTGATAGTATTATTTGGAGATTCAATAACAGAGCAGTCTTTTAGAAGAGGTGGCTGGGGCGCTTCTCTTGCCGACACTTACTCCCGCAAGGGATCCTTCACGATCTCCACTTCTTGAACGTACCCCTACTTAATTTTATTTTTTTTTTACTTTCATTTGTCAATCTTGATCTATAATGGGCTGATGTGTTGTTTCGTGGCTATGGTGGTTACAACTTACAACACTAGATGGGCTTTAATATTCTTATTACATCACATTTTCCCTCTTGTGAGTTCTTTCTTTATCTTTTATGGGTTTTTTCATTTTTGGATCAACGTTGTTTTGCTCAATTCTAACTGGGTTTGTTGGTTTTGATTTTGGTAGGACTCTATCAAACATCCAGTTGCTGTCACTATATTCTTTGGGTCTACTGATGCTGCTCTAAAAGGGAGAACCAGTGAGAGGCAATAAGTTCCTGTGGATGAATACAAGGAGAATCTAAAGAAAATTATTCAACATTTTGAAGAAATTTATTTTAGCTTGGCTTGGTATCAAGAGGCAAGCCAATGTGATTAGAACTATTTGTATATATTTTGATATTTATAATATTTTAATGTGAGATTTAGTTTGATATTTCAACACTCTATTTTAATTGATAACTGACCTACTTGATAATTCTAATAGGTAATTTAATTTTTTGATAATTTGATGAAATAGAGGAGGTAATTTGGGTAATTAAGAAAGAGAGTTATTTTATAATTTTTTTTTTGTTAGATCACTGTAATCATCAAAATTTGAATTAACTCAGTATGATTATATGGTATTTATTTTTGTAATATTTTAATATGAGATTTAGTTTGATATTGAAGGTTTGTTTTGGTTCTTCTATTTCCATGAATCTTGCGTGTTTTGCTGTTTGTTTAGATTAGAATTATGTTCTACTTAATATTCCATGATATATAAAGTGGCAACAAATGTAATTATAAATCTAGTATATTAGAACCTCTTTCCAGTTCCTACCCCATAAGATCATACTCGGCTCTTTTTCTTGTTAGAATATGCAGTTGCTACAGTTATATTTATTTTTCTTCAATTATCATAAAATACCCTGGTGTACTTATATTGGTGAATTTATAGACCTCTTCGAGTTTGACATTTTGTTCCTTGCTCCAGTACCTAGTTTCTGTTCTTTTTATAATCATCCAGTCACATTCATAATTGTGTAAGCATTCCTTCAACAGCTTCCTTCGTCACCCTTCCCTCGAATCAGTCTTTCCCAAGTCATCATATAGAGATGAATCATCCGCTGTTCAAGATTGGCTTAGTGTCAAATCATCCACTGCTCTCTTTCCTCTTGCTCGGGGTATTCTACCTTGTCAGATGAATTTCCCATTTCTCATTCTATTTTTGGAACTTGGTTGCAAAGTACTCATCGACCATGTTATTTGTGCTTATCACTCCGCCTGTTGATGAAGAGGGGCGCAAAGAGTATGCCAAGTAGGCTACTCCATTCTTTCCTATTATATTTTAAGGCATGCACAACATATATACACAGAACAGACACAGTGGTTAGTGAATTTGGCATCTAGAGTGCTGTTATTGCAGGTAGTTAGTATTCTTTTACATATTTCAATGTATGATTTGTTGTTTAATGATTGTGTTGTGTATCATTTTTAGTTATCTGCTTCAGATATTTCAGAATATATATTTATTGAAAAAGTAGAAATTGTAATATTTGCAGCTTCTATTTCCAGAAATTGGCTACTGATTTGCTTTGAAAATGGAATGAGAATGGAGATGTTATCTAAACATACTATTCTGATTGATTATAGTTTAATTGCAGTTGTACAAATTAGACTTAAATTTAATATTCTATGATCACTGAAATTAAAAAATTTCAAATTCCGACAACATGAAAATGGAATTTTATTCCAGAAATTTCATTCTATTTCCTGTTCTAGAGTAAACCAAACGTGGCTTGAAAACAAGGTTTTTTTTTTTTTTTAATTTTCAAGTAGCATGTACTTGCAATCATTTTAGTTACTGCCATGCTAATCTGATAAAGTTCATTCACCCCCCAAATTATTCTTCTTGGCACAAGAAGAGAAAAAGAAAGAAGACATTGAAAGGTAAAATGAGTCGAATATAAATAAACAAGGAGCTCAAATATGCATTTTATCAAGTTTCCAAGTTCTAACCTTTGCTTCCCAATGGACCCAACATTTGTTTGTAGTCATCTAATCTTTGTCAGCATTGTTCAACTAGGAAATTTCTTCTTAAAACAGATGAGTGGATCAGTGGAAATCATTAAAACAGATGTTATCTGTATAAGAAATATTTGATTGTGTTTTTTTTTTTTTTCTCAACATGTA
Organism: Aleurites moluccanus; assembly: GCA_948193065.1. NCBI lineage: Eukaryota > Viridiplantae > Streptophyta > Magnoliopsida > Malpighiales > Euphorbiaceae > Aleurites > Aleurites moluccanus. The sequence continues at coordinate 56,274 of CANXYC011222531.1, read as the reverse complement.
AAATCTTTAATTAATCGTAATTAAAGTAGAGCTGATAGTAAAGGGAATGTTTTGCGTTACGTTGATCTGTATTAGCATAAATCTAATGAAATTAAACATGCTTTAATTGTGTTTCTTTATTGGACGTCAATGTTAAATGAGAGATAAAATTAAAATTAATGTCAAGTTGCAATTAATTTCGGTTATAAATTCTTTAATGTTATTTATGAGTAAATTAAGTAGGCTGTCTACAATCCTGACTTCTTCCAATATGACTAAGCTGCCCTTATTTCTTTTTACTAAATTATTATTTTTTTATATTTTTTTTTCAACAAATAATATTATGTTTTTTATATTTTTTACACCTTATCATTATTTAAAAAGCTTATATTAGTTTTTCTAAATAATGAATCTTATTGAAAAATAAGCATATTTAACCACTAAAATCCTTACTAGATATAGTTAATAATGATTTAGCCTTGTATGTACCCCCCAAAAATAGAGTTGACTATATATGTACACATCTTTTTCTTTCAAAATATTGGTCTAGAATCTAATTTGGCCAACATCTTTTTAACTTTTTATTTTATTTAACCGTTGATATTTAGATTAAGCACGTCCTTCACTGTTTAATAATTTGATTAAAAATAAATAATTTATGTTAAAATTAAGAAATTCGTATTTTTTAAAAAAATTATTTATGATCTGAATCAATAATCAAATTCTATAAATAAAGAAAGAGTAAACTTTATTGATAATTGAGTTTATATGCGTTATAATTTGAATTTTATTAATATTAAAAACTTTAATTAAAGAGAAAAAAAAACTCTCAAAAGAGAGTATAGCATTGTTCACTAGTTGAATTATAGAAAAATTGTAAAATGCACAAAAAATATGGTATCTAAAAAATATAAATTTTCATTTGATGATGGATCCATTTCATTAGTAGAAAATAATTGTTCCATATATAATATTCTAAGAAAATTATTTATTTTATATTATTTGATTATAAAAATTAAAAATTAAGTAAAAAAAATTTGACCTTTGACCAGGTTTGGTATTACCAATTGACCACATTTTATGAGCATATATCCTCTTTAAATACAGTTTCAAAACCTTCCAGCAATTTGCATACTAATTAATTTAATATCTTCCATTAAATGAAGTGAGAATTAAGGTTAAAATTGAGATTTCAAGTCCATGATTTTTTCCACTTCTTACAAAATCTTTGTTGTCCAGAAGGACATTCCAAATCAGCTCTTGCACAAAATAAGTAATATCATACATGGCATATTTTGATTAGAAAAATAAATGTATTCCAACAACTTAACAAATTAAAAACTAGTCAATACTGTAGTGCCATGTAAGCAATTATTAATATATCCACCATAACAGGTAGGATTAGATTCTTTGACTACCATATTAAACATGTTGATTTTTCACTAATTTAAACAAAATTTTGCCAAATAAACCATAAAAAATGAAAAAAAAAAAGGGCAAGTAATAAGAATTAGTATCCAAAGTTTTAACTAGCTAGAGTGGAGAAGCTTAATAGTCACACTGTTAAGCAATGCCAAGCAATATTGACCATTGGATCACTAATAATCAAAGGTCATGATCAAAACCTCTAACATAAATGCCTCCCAAATCTCACTTAATAAGAAACACATAGATTTTTTTGCTCTTAAGTCTCAAACCATTAAACCTCAAATCCTTACAATTTCTTATTATTATTATTATTATTATTTTTTTTGCTTTCTCTGATGGAGCTTGAAAAAAAGCTCATAGAAAACAATGACCCTTTTGCTGAATCAGTGTCTTTACCTGACAATTACTCAAATAAACCGTCCATGAAATTAGATGGGTTTTTTTCCCCATTTGAAGTAGCACCAACATCATCAACATCAAAAGGATTTCTTCAAGATATTCAAAATTTTGATCAATTTTATGGTGATGGGTCATCTTTAATTCCCCTGTTTGGGGTACAATCAGGGTCTAATTTTGATCCTTTTGATGCTTTACCATATGGGTCTTCTTCAAAATATATGGATTTCTATGAAAGTAAGCCATTTGCTCCTGATTATTATTATAATAACAATGGAGGGCATGGTCAGGTTATGGACAATTTTCAAAGTGGAGGAGGAGCAGAAGGAGGAGGAGGCTACTTGTTTAGCCTTCCTCAACAGAGTAATAATCCCATTGACGTAATGGGATCTAATCAAGGACCTATGTCCTTAAATTTCCAAGAAATTAAGGCTATAAATTTTGTGGTACCTGATGAAGTTTCATGTGTGACTGCTAATAATCATGATTACCAAAAAAAAGCTGGTGTTAATAATAATAATAATAGGGCACAACCTTCTACAAGAAGGACATGGAAAGGTCGCAAGAAGAACAATGTAGTCAAGGGGCAATGGTCAATTGAAGAAGATAGGTATTGAATTTATGTATTTAATCATATACGCATGCTTTGATCTAATTTTATTTGTTTTTGAATTAATGCATTTTTCTACATATATATACAGGCTCTTGACTCAGCTGGTTGGACAGTATGGAGTGAGAAAATGGTCTCACATTGCTCAAATGTTGCCTGGAAGAATTGGAAAGCAGTGTAGAGAGAGATGGCATAACCATCTAAGGCCTGATATCAAGGTTATTATTATTATTATTATATTTTCTATTTTTTATTTTAAATTGGGAAAAAATTATTATATTCACCTCTCTAACTAGATAAAAAATAAGTTAATAATAAGTTGCATATAGATTGAATTTTTTTTTTTTTTTCAAATTCATTGCTTTAACTAGAATAACATCTGGGTAGGTTTATGTTCTTTATAATAAGTAATATATGGGTGCATTATAATCATATATATATTTTTTGTCTGTTCCTTCTTTTAAGATATGCCCCAATCATATTATCTGCAGCTTTAAACTCTTTTGGTTGATACATTAACCAAAAAGCAAGTAGAAACAAAATATGTTGGTTAAGGAATAATTGATTTATCACCACAAGAGAATCATGCATGCATGACATATAAATATGAGTTGGCACATACATATTGGTAGATAATTTTTTTTTTTTTTTTTTTATATAGTACATAAGAATTTCTTAAATAATGAGAAGTCATCTCAATAAAATTTTGTTTAATAGTATTGAAATCGTCTTTTAAAACTGAAAGATTATAAGTTTGAACTCTAATTGGAGGCTAATTAACCGAGAAAAGGAGATTCTAATTTCTTAATTTTTCTCCTTTTTTTTCATTGCAGAAGGATATATGGAGTGAAGAGGAGGATAAGATACTGATACAGGCACATGTAGAAATAGGAAACAAATGGGCAGAAATTGCAAAAAGATTGCCAGGAAGAACTGAGAACTCAATTAAGAACCATTGGAATGCAACAAAAAGAAGGCAATACTCAAAGAGAAAGTGTCGTTCGAAGTACCCAAGAGGGTCACTCCTTCAAGATTACATCAAAAGCTTGAACTTAGACTCTGCTCCGATAACTGCTAGGAGATATCATCAAGGGAATTGCTCCGCTACTGATCATCAAGGTACAATAATAATGAAAGCAGCAGGAAATCAGCTGCAGCCACAGAAGAATTTAGAGTTGTGCCAAAATGATAATAATAGTAATAGGTTGGTTCCAAATTGTTATGAAGAGTTGAATGCAGATTTTGATTTTGAAGAGAAATTAATATTTGAAGAAGGTTGCTGTAGCTTCGATTCTCTTCTTGATGAGAAAAGCTTTAAGATGGATGTGACTCCAATATTGATGGATTTTGAAGTGAAGAAGGAGCTGGATTTAGTGGAGATGATCTCTCAAGCCAAAATGTAATAATAAGGCTCTAATAATAGTCATTCCCTATATATATATATATATATATATATATATGCATACATTTTGGGTGGATATTACTATGTAGTTTACCCTTAAAATGCATGTTCTTCGTACCAAAGACTTGCGTATGATAGATAGATAAAAATAAAATAAAGAAAAGGAAAAAAGAAATATTAATATTAACTAGTTGTGGAGCCCATGTTCTGCGCAAGTTTTGGTTATATTATTTTATTTTACTTTTTTTTTTTAAAATTATTTTAACATATATAAATTATTACTATTATTATTATTTTATTGAATTTAATTATTACCTGTTAATGATTTTGAATATTAATGTATATTGTATGGTATATAAAATTAAGTTTATTACATGAGTCAACCGAAAAAATTGATAAAAAAAATACTATATTTATTAATTTTATAAACTTTAATTGGAATTTATGAAAATATAATGACTAGGAGTGGTATCGGTTTACTTTGATCAATTTGAAGGGTTGCTATTAAATTAAATTAATATTTTCGGTTTGAAATTTTTTTAAATCAAACCAAATTATATAGTTAAACCATCAATTTTAATTTTGTTTGATTCAATTTAAATACTTTCAGTTTATTGGTTTCAATCCAATTTTTTTTTCATAATTTTTTATTATTTTATTGTAAATTTAAAGAAAAATACAGATAAAATATTGGGAATAAAAAAAATTTCAAAAATAATTTAATATTATACAATCCAAAACTTATCTATTTTATTAATTTGCACACTAAAAATTTGTATTTTTTCTCAATAATTAGACTTTTTTTTTATTTATTTTTAGTTAATTTTTATGGATGACATTTTTAAAATTTTAAATTAATATTAGGTTAAAAAATATAGTTGTATATAAAATAAAATCAAATATATTTAATTATAATAATGCTTAAATAAATATATATATAAATTTAATTTAAAACATGAAAAAAATGTTCAAACCACAAATCAAACTGAATTTTCGATTTACTTATTTTTTTAAACCAATCTAAATCAAATAAATTATGAAACCATTAATTTTGATTTGATTTAATTGGTTTAATTCGATTTGATTGATTCGATCGGTTTAACTTCCACACCTAATAATGATATAGAAAAAATTAAAGAGACAATTTTATATATAAACTTAATTTTTACAAAAGCTACTTGACATATAATGAAAAATTTTCTAATAATTTTTAATTTGATTTTTATTATATATATAAATATTGATAGGTTGATTTATGTTTTATTCCAAACTCAAAGGTTTACTATAGTCTATAAGGCTATAAAAAGGCGAAATTAATACTAATAATAAAAATAAAATTCTCTAAATATATTTAAAAATATTATGACATGTATACTATTGTTATAAATGAATTTAAAATATAAAATTTATTTATAAATAATATAATTTGAATTAGTTATTTTGAATTTTAAAAAATTAAATTTATGAAAGTAAAATGAATATTTTCATTTATATTAAAAATAAAAATAAATAATTTAAAATAATTTTTTTAAAATTTCTATAAAATCTATTTATATCAATCATGTTGTAAATTATATATATATATTTTCATTTTTCAGGCTTAAACTGATTAATTCATCTACAGAAACTTTGGAGTTGATGATAGTCGCAGTTTGCAATTTTTTTTTTTTAATGAGATTTAGAAAATAAAGTACTTAATTTGTTTACTGTTCAATAAGAAAGGAGATTTAGAAAATAAAATACTTAATTCGTTTATTGTTCAATAAGAGAATTTTGTGACGAAGTCTATAGACGAGATAAATATATCGAAAAGGGATCGTTCTTATTTTTTTTTTTTCTACCTTTCGCTTTAATTAGAATTTGGGTAAATTACTATTTAATTTATAAATTTTATCAAAATTAATAAAATGATACATGTATTTTAAAAAATTTATTATTTGAAATATATGTAAAATGATCAAAATATCCTTCACTTGTAGGGATCATTTCATTTATTTTGATAAAATTTAGGAATTAAATAATAATTAATTTCTAAACTTTCGATTGTTTAATATAAATTTTTTAAGCCTTGATTTTTTTAAGAATTTTTTGTAGTTATATATTTATACGCAGAGATAGTGATAGAGATAAATTATGAGTTTTATTTTAGGATAACGTCCCTAATATTAAAGAAAATAAAAGAAGGATATTTTAAATATTAATTTTTTTTTAATTTTTAATTTCTTTAAAGGAAGTTATAAAAAAATGAGATAAAAAAATCAATTCGTATGATAAAATTAAAATATAATAACTAAATAGTTAGTTACTCAAGATATAATAATCACTTTATTAATTTTGATAAAGTTCAAGAATTAAATAATAATTAATTCTTAGAATTTTAATTATTAAGTTATTACTCAATGCAATAAAGACACGGTAAGTTATGCAAATGAGTAATATGAACATTAAAACTATTTATAGCTAATACAAATTGCACAAGTCAAAATTCCTAGCAGAAAAACCAGAAATTAAATTAAGAAGTTAATCTCATTAAGAATTAAATTTTAAAAAGAAAATAAAACACAAAATTTGGATTTTGACAAGAAATTTATTTGATTTGAAAGAAAAAATTTTAACAAGAAAGGATAATGATTTGAATTTGAGTTTTTGATTTCTCAACTCTTGCTAGCTCGAAGAAATTATAATCCAATCAATGGTCAGTAAACCATCAAGCCAAAAAATAGCAATACTCTATTGATAGCCCCCTTAGCTTTTGCAAAACAGTGGCGCACTTGCAATTTTTTATGAAGATGAATAATACAATTATGACATCTCCCACGTTAAGTAAATTTTTCCTGTCGCTTTGAAGAATTTTAAAGAAATCTAGAATAATGCAAAATTCATTTAAATTTTTACATTTTCATAGACAATAAATGAAAATGTTTATATTTTATATTTATATTTTGAATTCATTTGCAGGTATGAAGGAGGTGCAGACACAGTAACAAGATTCATACTTCAGAGGCTAAAATTCTCGATTTCGGCCCATGTTAAATTTAGTTTATACTTGTATACATATTTAATTTTGTATTTGAAAATTTTGTAACGCTTAAATTTTATTCAGATTAATATTCTTGTAATTTACATAATAACTTTGGCCAACGGCCAACCGAAAAAAAAAAAAAGAAGTCGTGGGTTACCAAATATTAAATTACTATAGGCACCATCAACGTTGGCATTGAATAATAGTGCCAAACTGTAAATTATAGAACAGACTACAGACATTAAGAGTTGCCCCAAAGCCTCTACAGATTTATCCAGAGGCTACACCCGAGCCCAACGCCTTGTAGCTTTCATAGCTATAATCCGGATTCAAAAGAATATACAATATATTCCAATTTCAAATCAAGCACAAAAAAAATAAGCCCGTGAGTCTTTTGTTTTTTATTCGTTCTAGAAAACAGAATTCCTAAGCAGCATATTTGCACCCCGTAAATTTTGCGTGCCGGGAATCCACAAGAAAATAAATCATTCCAGTGAAAAAAACCAAAGGAATAGTAAAAAAAAGGGAGGAGAAAAACCAAAACATAATCTGAGTTCCTGGCCTGATCTACAAAGTTCTCCATGCTATCGTCTATAAACCCAATTTAAACACACAATTTCTTCTCCGCATCACTTCATGCTGTCTTTGGCTTTGGCTTAATGCGCTTCACTCTCGAATACAGAAAAACTCCAGCAAGGGCAATCCCAGTACCTGGATGAAATTCATAAATAAATTTCCAGAACAAGGTTACTGAGTAATAAGATAAACTTGATGTGCAAGATAATGGATAAACCTATTATTTTTCCAGGTAAAGAAACATATTTAAAGTAAATTTACCAAGAGAGTTTATAAGTGAGACTGGCGTTCGGAAGAAAATGACAGAGCTCACAATGACAACCACACGCTTCACACAATTACCCACAGAATGAGTAACGGGTGATACCCTCTGCAATATCATGTAAGAAACCTGCAAAGTTTACACATGCTAAATCAGGCATACTTCATGGTAGGATGCATTTTTGGAAGAAGAACGGCAATATGTTAACAGTCTACCAAAGCCATGTTGAGCACTTGGTTTCGTTGCCTCATCTCTTCAAGTTGTGTTTATTTTTTCATAATTACAAAGCAATACATCATTTTCAATTGTCTATATTTGTACTACTAATAATTAAGTGGAGCCATGAATTGGTCTCCACAAAGTGTAAAAGAGACCAACTCATTTTTGAACTTACAAAACTTACCTTAGAAAGATTAGTAAGATAATATTAAAAGGTTTGGATAAAGCCATCATATTATTAACAAATTTTGAATTTCAAAAGTTTATAAATACAAAATTTATTATCAAACGATAGCACAAATGTTCCATAAACTTGCAAAAATAAATTTAGGCCATATCAAGAAAACCCAAGATTTCCACGGTTAAAGGCAGCAAATTTCCAGTGGCAAAGATAAATATCTGGACTTCAAAAATGATTATGTGTACATGTTTGTAACACAAGTGCAACGAGATAGAGCATTCTTAAGAAAAGAAAACATGTTTGAGGAAGAAAGAAAAATAAATCACAAGCACAAAGGCAATACCTGCTGATAGGCATGGAAGCAGAGTGCAGCAACAAGAGACCTTGTGTACACCTGTTTAACATTCAAACCCTGACACGCAAATAACAAATATAAAAATCTGATATAGAATTATTATAAACATGTACTTTAAGAAAACCAAAAAACTTTGTCAATTTTTCCGACTCTGTTGAGAAAACTCACGGCAGATTGGAGGTATGCAGGAGTAAACTTGACACCTTCCATGAAGACAGCCACAGGGGCTAACAAGATAAAGGACATAATCGTTATTATTGAGAACAGAGTAATGTTGTCCATGGATTCCTGTAAATGAACAGCCACTCATGTTAAGTGTTAGGGTAATATCAGAAGACATTGACACAATAGATGTCAGAATATGGTAATGAATAAACTAATTATGAAGAAGGAAAAATGAAAACAATTCTAATAAACTAATGACTGGAATGTAATGAATCTAGAAAAGCAGGGAATACCTCTTTCTTAACCATGACCTTCTTGCTCAATACATTACGAGATTGGTTTGTCAAATTGGAAGCCATTGCACTCCAAAACCCAGCCCTTTTTCAGAAACAAAACAATAAGAACACATCATAATTTAGAGTAAAGGTATTGAAATGAAATCACATTAGAAAAACCATCCAAAGAAAAACTGCATGTCAAATTGTATTGTGTGACAGATGACAATTACAAACATATCCACATATGATTCTTACCAATTGAAAGATGTCTCAGTTGCTGATGCAAGTGCTACGCCACCAACAATTGGTAATAGGGAAGCAACTACCCAGGGTGTAGGAAACTGTACAACCAGAACGTAAAGAAATTGAGTTAAAACAACTCGAGTAGTTTTTTAACAACAATAAAGCTCCAAATTCTTCAACTTGTTTCACAAAATGTGTTATGCCCATAAGGTCAGAGTCTGCAGCAGTGAGCATTCATTTTCACAGTGCAATAATTGCGATGGATACTTGAAAGGACATATTTGCAAATCAACTCAAATTCATCCACATTTTCAAAAAATGCAAATAAGGCCAAAAATAAAAGATGCATAAAGAAATTCTCACCTCACCAAGAAACATGGCAGATAGAACAACTGAGAAGAAAGGTTCCATAGCTTTGATTGTGTGAGTGAATGAAACAGCCACTTTCCCAAGACTCATATTAGTGAAAAGGTTGCCTAGAGTGTGAACCACTGCCAGCGGAACAATTGCAGCAAGCTGTCAAAAGAATTTTCACAATAAGCCTAACTTTATTCTAATCAATGACGAGAATATAATCCATTAGCTGTTCCACCACAGTTTGGGGATAAATCGAATACCTGAGCTCCACTAATTTTTGGCCTTTTATAGAGATTGAAAGTCCACATAAGAATAACTAACACTGTTCCAGCAGCAAACTGACCTACGGTGACAGTTACTGGGTTTGGAAATACCTTCAAAACCTGTGACAAGGAGGAGTGGAAATTATGGTTCATTCAACTTTATAAAAAATTGCAATTAAATATATCAAAGTACAGATGGATAAATTTCAGTAACCATTGATAAGGTAGGTTTTTTTTTTTTCCAAACTGAACAGCAAATATAGGTTAACCAGATTTTTACAGGATTTGTTAATCATTTTTTTTCTATATTAATGACCCAAATTCAATATATAATAATAGTTAACTTAAACTCCACTTTCACCAATGAGACCTTTACTAATGGATGTTTTAGTACGAATCAATTTTTTAACATTCATTGCTTTCAATATAAAGAATATATGAACATGTAAAATTTTATTACACCATTATGTTGCTATTTTCTAGATTAATTGCATAGCACATTAAAGGCTAGAATACAAACTTATAAGGTTTATGATTGAAAAATAAAAAAATATTAAAAGAATATTTATTGATTATTAGTAAAAAAATTATAAATTAGAATAATTAACATGTTTTTATTTGCCTAACCCTAAATCAGTACACATTCATCAACGATAAATTTTTTTGAAGGAAATCATCAACGATAAATTAAATCATATAAAAGAATATCTATTCCCTGCATAGTCAATAAATCAGTCAAATTTGATTGCTAATACTGTGAACCTTTAGATGAGAAGATAAAAAAAGATTATATACAATCCATATATCACCCTCCCGCAACAAGCGAGCCAAATTCAACCGCCTAAAATTGAACTACTGCTTTCGAGGAAACTTTTCTGAATATATTTTCTGCTCAAACAAATACTAAAATAAATGCAAATAATACTTTTTACGCGTAAAACACTTTATGGAAACTCCTCGAAAAACTTCGGAGGAAAATAAATCCGCGGTCTAACATTTGCAACTCAAAAGAAATTCGCAAAGCAAATTGAAATTACGCTGTGTCATAAAAAAAAATTAAAATCATTCCGAACCTGTTTGTTGTAGATATTGAAGTATATATTGAAAAGATACCAAAGGCCAAACAACAATCCAAGCACCAGAGTCTTCATCAAGCTATTGGACTTCTCGTCTTCACCAGCACTTTCTGGAACAGCCGTCGCCCTAACCTCGAACCGGTCAGTTGTAGGAGGTTGAGAAACGAGAGGAGGCAAAGGATTCCATGGCCTGGAAAGCAAGGGAGATGAAGAAAACGACCAGGATCGGCGAGGGAAAACGACATTACTAGATGTGTCTAGATCTTGGCGTTTGGAGGAGGCGCAAATAGGATTGAATCTAGCAGTGCAGGTAGGGTTAATGAAAGGTCGTCTAGAGTTGAGAAGAGGGAGCGACGGAGAAGAAGAAACAGTGAAGGCCACGCTCTGCATTTTCGAGATCCGAAAAACAGAGCGCTAGATTTTTGAGTTTTGTTTAGTGAGAAATAAGAGAAGAGAGGTTAAATAGTGTATTTTGCTTTGAAAGAAAGCCTAGATGTGTCCGCCCTGAGGGGTTTGGTGTAACAGTAGGTTGGCTTATGTTTATGGCAAAAAAGTGATTTTCATAAATGGGCTGGGTGCCTGGGCGGATATTCATTTTAGGGGGATATTTTATTTTCAAGACAGAAGAAAGTGAAAAGGTTTTTAACATAAAATAGAAATTTATAATTTTTTTTTACTAAATAATAAAAAAATAAAAAATTGCGAAATTAAAAAACAAGGAACAGCATAAGCACAAGAAAAAATAAATAAATTGCAAGGTGAAAAATTAATAAAAAACATAACACAACGAATATCGTTAAAGAATAAAAATGAAGAAACATGAACGATAACTTAAACAAACAAGTTTAAAGACATCAGAACGATTTGCAATGAGACTCGTTGCTGATGAAAGTCGCTGACAACATTGAAATTCATCAAAGAAAGTTCGACTCTCATTTTTCAATCTCTCTTTCTAATGAGTTTCATATTTTAAAATTGGTGTCAACTTAAAGTTTCATGCATGAGATGTTGAATATTACTAGTTTCGTTATATTTGAGTGCTAAAATCAGCAAGAAATGGCTTCAAAAGGTGACGGTTGCTAAATTTTCTCTCTCCTCATACTACTATTGTTGTTGTCGAAATCAATCGCCACAAATACCTTTGAGCTCGCTTGAAGGAGGAAAATATGATGGTGCTAGTGATTTTAGTTTGCGGTTGGCTGATTGGTTGCTATTTTCCTCTCTTTTTCTCTGTTTCTCATTCTTGATTTCTCTCTCACCTGTTTTATTTTTTATTATTAATTTTTATTGTTATTTTATTTGAACGGCGTGTAATTTTCTTAAAGCAAAATTGAACATATTTAGAGGATATTTGGATAGAAAGTTAAACGCTATAAACTGCGATAGGAGGAAAATTATTTTTAATATTTATTGCAAATTTTAAAAATTGAGGGGAGGAGATTTATGATTAGCGCTCGTTTTTAATAAAACTGATTATTTTAATAAAACGATAGTTTTTATTCAAACACTCTCTTACTCATAAAATAAAATATATAGCTTAAATTTATTCAAAAAATTATTAATTTATTCAAAAAATTATTTTAGACCTGATTGGAATTTAGGAAAAAATTCAGGTGGAAAATTGAGCATATATATATATATATATATATATATATATATATATATATGTGAAGCAACCTGCTTCAGCCTTCACTATAAAAACAAATAGTAATAAAATAATAGAAGGGAGTGGAAATGTGTTTTGACCATTTGGTGGAAGAAAGAAAGGCGACTTCAGATCAAAAAGTGTTTGCTGATTTGGAAATTCAATTCCACCAACCGGCATTTAGGTTATCAAATTGGAAACTACCAAATTCTTGATCTCCACTATAATTGTCTTTTTCCCTTTTTTTTTATTTTTATTTTTTTATGTATCACTTTTGGAAAGAATGGAGAAATGTATCATTTATTTCCTTAAACAAAATATATATTAATTATTTTTTTATATATAATTTACTTCAATTGAGACTTCTAGGTTTATATTCCACTCCAATGCACTAGAGGTATATTGAATCAATATAATAATGACTTTTGTAATAAAATGTTAAGTGTATAACTTTTGTAAAATTTTATAAATTTTTAATACTTTTGCAAAATTTATAACTTTATTAATAATTTTTATAAATTTTTATTTTATAGACATTAATAGATTTTTATAGATTTTGATTTATTTTAATAGATATTTTCATATTTACAAAAAAATCAAAATTTCTTATTTGAATTCATATTAATGGTAGATTATTATTTTTAATAATAATACTTTTTCAAAAAAAATAAAAAAATAATATTATCAATATAAATATGGATATATAAACTATATGTATTTTCAAATGAATAATTCTGAAAGATGAATTCATTATTTATAGTAGTCTTTTAATTTGATTTGGTTTAGTTCGATTATTTTTCCTATTAGCATATAAAAAATAAAAATCATTTAAAATTTTATAAAATTTTAAGAAGAAAGTAAAAAATAATTTTTGAGAGATTTTGTTATTATTAACAAATAAAAAGTTATCCAAAATTTTCAAAAATTTATTTATTTAAAAGTCAATCATTTTTTATATACCAGTAGATTTTAAAAACTTTATAAAAGTTTTAATTGACTTTCATAATTTTTTTTTTAAAATATTTAAAAATTTTGATTGAATATCATTTTATTTTCATATAATTTTTAAAATTTTAAATTAAACACTTTGATATTTTAAATTCATAAAAAAATTTAAAAATCTAAATTAAATACACTCAAAAAAAATTTTTAAGACTTGTTAAGACGGGTTGAAATTATTGAGAGAGAGATAGGGAAACTGTAATTTAAAAAAAAATTAAAATAAAGTTAGATTGAATATTTAATTTCTTGAGTTTTGTAGATATTATGGGTTTCGGACTGAATATGTACTTGTCAAGCCCAATATCAATTTGTCAAGTTGCAGGAATAATGGGAACCAGCCAGAGCTGTTCCAAGTTTGTAGGCTTTGGAGATTCTCCAACTTTTCAACTATTAGTGCAAGTGCCCAATGGCTAAAATAAAGGGCAAAATTTCACGATCAGACTTCAACTCCTTCAACAAAAGCCCAAATGCCACCAAAAAGAAAAAAAAAAAAAAAAAAAAAACTGGGCTTAGTTTGCGAATATATATTGGATTAACTATTGTTATACTGCTTAATAAAGAATTTTAGTACCAATGAGATGTGATAAAATACATTTATATTTTATGATGAAATTTAAAATTTTTTATAAAGAATGTACATATTGGAAGGACCAACCACGAACTTCCAAACAGATTATAGAAATGGGGTTAAACAGCTTATGACTATCATTGTCCATTTTTATCTCCATCATTAATAGACAAAGCTCTAGAATACTTCAAATATCAGAATTGTATATAGGACTTGAGCATCTGGTTGTTATCAGTCTACACTTTCCCTTTTGTCAGTCAATTTGGAATAAAAGAGCCCTCAATTGTAAAAGCTCCATCCCCTTAACGAATCACCATACATGACAACATACTCGGCGCAACGCATAATAAAATCAACAAAACCAATTTATTGCCCAGATATCAACAACAATACAATTCATCGTCCATCTTTCAATTCTATTGTGAAAGTTGTTACATCAGAGTTCTTCCCATGAAGAATCTTTAATAAATTAATGAAATAAGACAGCCTATCAGGTTCTAGAGAACTTTTCCAGTAAAATACATGAGATTAAGCTCACTGATATCTTCATCCATAAAATATAAGAACCGCCACAACATTATAATTTAAACAGTCTCCATCCATGGGCGATGAAGATCACAATTACTTAGATATAAGCCTTGATGGCATCATAAATTCATGACATAAATTCTTCAATACCTGCAGTTTTCATTATCTGGCAAATTGGGCAAACATCAATAAAACCAACACAATCTTTACACAGGCACAAGTGTCTACATGGCAATAATAATATAGCGGATTCCTTTGTCTTGCAAGCTCTACACATTATCTGTTGTTTGAAGGAGATTGGATTTGCTTCCATGACACTTGTATAGTTCTGGTTAGCATAAGAAGCTACATTATCTACCTCACTTTCCCCACAGCCTTCTTTCCCATGAATAATTCCCTTTGCCATGACCTGCTTCAGATTGCTCTTCAAATTGTTGAATATGGACTCATTATACCTTGCTCTGCACTGCCAGGAATGAACCACTGCGCTCATTTGCTTAATTCTTTCCACTAGTTCATTGTTCTTGCGATTCATGTTCTGTATTTCAAGTTCTTTTTCATGTAGCATCCTTCCAATTCCCGTTTGTGTGGTACTTAAGAAAGAAATTGTGTGTCTTTGTCCCACCTCCCTCGCACCCTTTATCATGTTCTCTTCCTGTTAGAAGTAATCCAAGTAAGCACTAAGCCATCATTGCATAATGTGAAAGCCAGCAGAAACTTTAGATGACAGTAAACTATCTAGTAAAGCATAGAAAGTCTCACAAACTTGGGTTGCGAAAGGTTTCATATCTAATCTCACAACATTATAAAAAAAAATTATTGTGCCTAAACTTGTCCATTGGACTGCTAATTTGGAAATTGTAAGATCAATTTAGTTTAGTGATGACAGCACAATTGGACATGAGTACAAAATTTTAATTTGGTAGGAATAAAGTATACAATTGAAATGATTCTCTTAATGACAAGATAATATAAAAATAATGGAATACCTTATCAGAATCAACTTTACTTGATGTATCATAGAACAACTCACAGGCAAGACATAATTTCCACAAAAACTTTGCTGTAGTAAGTAAAATTTCTACAATCAATACATTTTTTTGCTCAGTGTTGGTATGATAGATATGACGAAAATGGTAGACATAAACACTATTCTTTAAATATAACACTAAGATGTTACCTGAAGTCTGAAATGATGATCAAATTCTTCTTTCTGCCGTTCCAACTCAGTCTTAAAACTTTCACCTAGAGACAACATAAAGGGGAGGACAGCTGTCTTGCGAACACTTGCATATGTAACAGAAGAGTTGCGTTCCTCCTCCTCGTAAGAAAGTTTCAATCCAATTGATACAAGATTAGGATCCAAATTGATATCAGGCTGACTAGCTTCATGTTGATGGAAGTTATTACTGAAAGATACTTGATG
This sequence comes from Aleurites moluccanus, assembly GCA_948193065.1. Classification (NCBI taxonomy): domain Eukaryota; kingdom Viridiplantae; phylum Streptophyta; class Magnoliopsida; order Malpighiales; family Euphorbiaceae; genus Aleurites; species Aleurites moluccanus. The sequence goes on along the minus strand of CANXYC011222531.1, from coordinate 40,293 downwards.
CTTTTGCTGTCTGGAAATGGATTCTGTGACCCTGCCTCTTTTAGCAGGTCTCTCCATGGTAGTTGTGTGATCATTTCCCATGTGATTTATGGGACCTTCAAGGCATCCAACTGGGGTTTTGGTAGATTGTAACATCAGTACATGACAATGAAAATAGGACAACCATGAGACTATCAAAGGAAGGGGAAAATGAAAAAAGAAACTAGCAAAGTGTACGTAAAAAGGAAGTCCATATGCAACCAAATTAACTATAGATTGCTGCAGTAACAGTATTGATATGGGAGGGGGAACCGCTAAAGAAATCTGTCTGAAAAATTCTGCATTTTCCTCAGTATATGCCAATCTTTTGAACAGTTGCTGTCCAAAACAAGCAACACGAACTTAAATCACATTGAAGCACCAACTCCATCTTAGATGAGTAAATCAAATTAAAATATGAACCTTCATGTTAGTTTGGTTAAGCTTGCATTGCATAAAGCATACAACAATTCCATGACAACATATTGGAACCAAAAACAAAAGTAAAAGATGTACATAACTCTAGATGAACAATACCACAAAAACAATATTAGAACACCAACGCGAGCCATGGTGTTAAAAGTACTGTAGCAACAATCCATAAAACACATAAATCAATCCATGAAAAACTATAAATTAAGAAGAAAAACTAACCATCTCCAAAAAATTGCAGCTGCGGCAATGCATTAACTTCACCCGGAATGCAGTTTTCTCCAAGGGAAATTGGAATCCTAGAATTGTTGTTATTACCTCCCAGCATGTTCCTAGATGAAAACAATAAAGATTAACTTAATAACACTCCATCCGTTGACAAAATCAATTATCAATGCGTCCTTACTATTTGAAGTGATCTCTCAACTCAAGCCCCTTCTTGTTAGAAAAAAAAAAAAGGATAACCAACCAATATGGATTGTGAAAAGGCGCCTTTAGAAAAATCCAATTCTTGGATAGAAGAGAACGATCAAACAAAGTATGCGGTAAATAATAGTGAGCTATAAATAGATTCTCTATAAAAGAAACACAGCAACTCAGAAAGGAAGCAAGAATTTACAAAGAAATTGCCAATAAAATGTCCATAACAATTACAGCCCTTTTGGGGCTATTCTTAAAATTGACCACGGCACCTCATCGTACAAAGGAATTAATTCAATGACAATGTTCAAGACCAACAAAAACTATCCGATGGTCATATTTTGGCCAAACCACAACAACCCAGAAATCGTATTACCTGAAATCGGCTAGAAATCGGAAAAGACCGATCTGTGAATTGCTGAAGAGATGGAAAAAATGGGAAACAAAGAAAAAGAAGCAAATGGGCAGATGTTTTGAGTATTGGGTGCGATGATGATGACGATGGTGGTGGTGGGGTGGGAAAAAGAAAGTGTAGTTGAGAGGATGAGGTGAAGAAGAAAACCAAGGATTCCATTCGTACGGGGATTTGTAATTGACTAATTGTTGCTGTTGACATTGTTGGTGGTGGTGGTGTTGTAATCTTCATCACTCTCAAGGTCCAACCTCGTCAGCCTTCTTTTCGTTTTCTTACCTGTAACTTGTTCAAAGCGAAATGATTCTTTATTATTTTATTTATGCCCTTTTTTTTCTCACTAAAATTTTCAAAATATCTATTTATTTTATTATATACTATGATTTTCTTTTTGCTGTAAATGTCTAATTTACTTGAATTATTATACTCTAAATAAGTTGATTGAGCTTAGGGTGGTGACTTTAAATCTTAAAATATATAAATTTCAAGTCTATTTATATAATTCAAGGTAGAGTTAAAGATTTTACAAGGCTCATAATTTCTCTAAATATTAAATATTTTATATACAAATGTTATCATAATTGCCATGTCATATCTTACAAGTCTAAGCAGTGCACCATGAAAACATCAACTTACAATTACTTATACACTTTAAGAATATAACTTTGATATGTGTACAAGAAACATGGTATCTAAGGATGAAATCATAATTCAAACATTATTGATATTATTTTTTTTAATAATACTAAATGTATTAATTACAATAAGAATGATTATTGGTGATTTTTTTTCAATAAAAAGTCAAATGAATCAAAATAATATATTATAAGTTTTATAATAAAGGTAATTTCACTTTAATAATTTACACTAAATTAATAGACATTTCCTCATACTTGTGCATAAAGACATCAATCTAATACCTTGTAAAAAATTAAAGATAATATATTCTTCAATTAGTTTATTATATTTAAGTATTATAAATTTTAAAAATTATGTTATTATAAAAGGACAAGTTCAAAATAACTTAAATAATGTGCAACGTATTTATAAAAAAAAACTAATGATATATTTTTATTATAATCTCTTATTTAATATAAATAAATTTCATAAAATTTTATGAAATTCGTTTTGTAAATTTATAATTTTATATTTATTTTAAATTTAAATTCATTTAAAATTTTAAATATTAAATTTATGAAATTTGAAATAATTAAATTAAATTCTATTAAAATAATTGATATTTTCAAATGAATTTCATAATTTCAAATAAATAAATTTTAGAAAACTTAAATACTCTTATTAAATTTAATATTTTACTCTTTAAATTTTAATGGATAAAAATAGATCGGTTATGAATTTGACACTTTTATTTATTTGACGCCATTTATTATTATTTTTATATTGTTTTATAAATTTCTTTTATTAGGGATGGACCATGCTTATAAAATGATATTTTTACTTGACTTTACATTTTTTTTAATATTTTTACAAACTTTTTTATTCTAGCCGCTTCATATTTTATTTTATTTTTATTTTTTATTTATTCTTCATAGCTTTTTAGTTTTTATTGTATTTTTTTTACTTTATACTGTATAATTATTTTTTCCTTCAAATTCTTTCATAAATACAAAACTCTTAATAAATTTAATTATTTATGGCCTATATTATATTTTATTTTTGAAAAAATAATATACATAAAAAGATATTATTAATAAATATTAAATTGAGTTTTAAATAATTTTATTTTCATTAATATAATATAAAATTTTTTAAAAAATAAATAAATAATACATTATAGAGATATTTTTTATTAAATAAAATATTAAAATAAATTTTAAAACTATACTAAACACAATATTTATTTCATTTGAAATAGATTCTATATTTATTATTTAATATACCAAACATGAAAATTTATTTACAAATAAATTTTATTTAAAATTTATTTATAAATAAAATGAATTTATTAATAGAATGAACCAAACATAGCTTAAGCATTACTTTTTATTTTAATTTTTTACTCCATTTTTAAGATAGGTTTAATGTCTCAAAAAATAAAATTAAGTGTATTTATTATACTATTAATGATATGAAAATAAAATAATCATATTTTAATTTTTATAAAAAAAAGTGTCAATCTTTTTAAAACATAAATAATATTATTGATTATAAATGTGCATGTGTGTAAATATATAAAAAAATAGTGAGATTTAAATCATATTTATTATCAAATTTAATTGACTTGGTTGGATTAAATAAAAAATTAGGTTAGATGATCAAACTTTAAACCCTTGATTTATATTGGTCAACTAATAGAGTCTATTATATTGTTGAAATGAGTCCAAGATATTAAAATATTTTTAAATATATCATTATTCGAATGGATCAAATTACTTCAAGTCCTACATATAATGTATTTTCATATTTAATTTACATAGAAGTCAAATCTCATTATATTCATATGACACAAGTCTCTCATTTAAATGAGATGGGTATGGGTGAAACACTAGCCCACTTACAATAAAAACTCAGACGAAGAGTACGGCTTACATAATATGTTTACTAGCTTATTTTCAAGACTCGTTTAACTTATCCTGAAATTAATCATCTTTAACTTTAATATAAGAAAATTAATTTTAATATAAATTTATAAATTAATGAATTTATAAATTTTAATATGATATTAAAATTATATTAGTAAATTATGTTAAATTTAATATAATGTTAGAGTTTATTTGACATATGATTTTAAAAATTTATATTTGAACATATTAAATTATGAGACTATGTTTAGACTGGTTGAAACTACTCTTGTTGGACTGAAAATGCCAAATAACTATAATATTATTATATTTATCTTATAATTAAAAAATTATTTACTAAATATTACTTTATCAGTTTCATAATAAATATACTAATTGTAAAATATATAATTATTAAAAAAAAAATAGGCTTATTTTAATATTTTTAATTCATTAATTACTTTAATGTTCTTTCATATTTTTAATTTTTTCATATTTTATATATTTTAATTAATTTTTATATTTTAATATATTTTTAACAAAAATATTATTGTAATATTAAAATAAAATATAATTTAAATTAAAAATAAAATAATTAAATTGAGATATACTAAAAAATAAATTAAGATATTTATTGTGTGATAGGAAACGTAATTAAAAAAAAAGAAAAAGTATATTTTAACCTTTAAAATTTGACATAATTAATGTTTGTATCTCTATTTTTTTAAAAAAATAATATTTTAATTCATATATTTTAATTTTATAAACATTTTGATCATTCAGTCTAATTTTTTTCAATTTTTTTATTAAAAAATTAAAAAAAAAATTAATTCTTAAAATATCCTTCCTTTTCTCTTTTTTTCCCTTTTCCTTTTTTTTTTTTTTTTCAGATGAAAGATATGAATAAAAAAATCAACTCTCCACCTTAAACCCATAGAGATAAGTTTTATTTTTTCCTTAATCAACTCACAATATATGAGTTTCAATTTATGAATTTTAATTTATGAATTTCATTTTCTTATGAAGTTGTTTGATTTGTTGGATTTGTTGAATATATTAACACTCTGAATTTATTGGATGAGATTAAAATGATTATAGTTAAAATTAAAAATTTTAATATAGAAAATAAATATTTTAATTAGTTTATAAGTTTTAACGATAAAAATTAATAAAAAAAATTAAAATATTTATGAACTTAAACCATAAGAATTAAAATATTATTTTTTCAAAAAACAAAAATTCTGAACTGCACTTTTTCCCTTAAAAAAAATTATCTCATAAATCATAATTTGTTTTTCTCTTTTTAAATTTGATTTTTATCAGCAAAATAATATAATTCTTCTGTTTTTTTATTTATCATTTAAAATTTTATATATATATTAAAATATTTATTAATTAATTTTAAAATATCTTATTTAATATTATATTTTTAATTTTATTTTAAATTAAATTATTATATTTTAATTAAATATTATAAAGATAAAATAATAAAAAATAAATAAATATTATTTTATAAATTTAAATTATAATTAAAAATATAAATAATTATATTTTTAAAATAACAAATAAAAAAAAGAGAGACAGTGTCGTATAATGTCAGTTTGTGTAAGAATAAGAGGCCGATAATTTTTAAGCAATCATCAGATTTTAGAAATAAAAAGTATTAATAAGGGATGAAACGTGTAACCTTCTCCTCCATAAAAGGATAAAAAGATCTCTTTAACCGGTCTCAACCCTACAACCCTCCCACCCGTTTTTATCCATTTCATTATTTTCTCTCTCCAGGCATCTGACACCAACCTCTCTAAGAAAATATCGGTAATTTTTTTCAAACTTTTTGCCCTTTTCAACCAATACCCTCGACCGTTAAGGCCCACACTCCACCAGGGGTAATTCAGTTACTTCGTACTTCAGAAAATAGATACAGTTAACAAAGCCTAAATTCGCTCGTAATCGCAAATGCGCATTTATCTATCTTAGCTTCAAATTCACCATCTTTACAGCTTGTTTTTGTTTCTCGGGAAAGTGAAGGAAAATGCATTCGTTGACTAGTATTAATAAAGTGCTTATCGATTTCAGAGCCGGCAATAGGACTCGCTTACCGGTTCGGAGCTTCGGTTTCGAGAGGAAACAATGGCTGAATTTTGGGGATTCCGCGAGGGGTTGTCGGATTGTGGCGTGTTCAGTGGAGAGAAATGAGAATGGCGGTGGAGGAACAAGTTCGAGTTCGAGTTCCGGTTCGGGTATGGATTCGGATTATAGTGCGAGTTCGTTTTTGTCGAGAACTCAAACGTATGCTTTGTTGAAGCAGCAAATGGAAGTCGCTGCCCAATCTGAGGTTAGCCAAATATCTCCTCTTTTTTCACATTTTTTCTCATTTGTGTGGTTTTTTATGAATTTTTTGATGGTATTTTAAGGACTATGAAGAAGCTGCAAGAATTCTTAATTCATTGAAATCATTTGAAGAAGAGGAGCCAGTTCTGCGGCTTCGAAGATTGCTTAAGGAGGCCATCAATGACGAGCGGTTTGAGGTACCATTTCCTAATAACCTTGAAATTAACTAGTTTCTTATGGTATTCAAGGACTACTGAGGAACTAGTTTGAACTAAAGTAGATTGTAGGTTACTCCATTATAGTTTTGTTTGGATAGCAGCAATGCATAAGAGCCTGCATACCTCTCTGTTTCTTGAATTAGGTTGACTTACCCATATGTACCTCCATTTTTTTTATACATAGACAGAGACTAGTAGGCTGAATCATGTTATAGAATGTGAATATATTATTTTTTTAAGTAGTTTCATTCATCGTATTCCTGATGATCTTTTATACATTTGGTGATTATTGGCCAGGATGCTGCTAGATATCGTGACGAACTAAAAGAAATTTCACCACATTCCCTTCTGAAATGTTCAAGTGATGCAACAACCTTGGTATGCCAACAATCTGAATAGTGTAGTAATGTTACTGCTTTTGTTTTAGAAATGCTATGTTTTGTACTAGCTGATTTTATATGGTACATGTGATTGATCTCTTTTTTCTTAAATCCATTTTCATTTGTTGCTTGGATGTGTAATCATTCTGTTCTATCGGTACCTGACCAGTGTAGTTAAGTCTGGCCTGTTTGGAATCATGACTTGAATAATCAAATTAGAGATATTTATGGCATTCTCAAAAATTGAAAGCTTTACTTTCTTGAAGGACCATTTTCAGAAACGTGGCCCTATGTAGTGATTTTTTGAAGATTAAATAGTAAGTTTGTGGATGACCTTTTTGAAATCCATGAAATAAAGGGGGAGGGTTCATATGAGATTGCTGCTTCTTTTATTGTCCAGTTGGGATTTGGTTTCTCTACTCGACATTTGGTTACAAATGCAGCCTGTTGGGAATTGGAATATGCATAGACAGACTTGGCAAGAGATCATAAAATGTTGCTTACTGGGCGGAAAAAAGATGAGTAATAAAAATTTACATGCACTGACTTGAGATTGGTCGAACTCGTAACTAAAATCTCTTGCATTTCAGGGGATCAGGGTTCAAGTTAGGAGTGTGTACATTGAGGGCCGAAGTCAGCCTTCTGAGGGGCAGTACTTCTTTGCCTACAGAATACGAATCACCAATAACTCAGATCGTCCTGTTCAACTGCTCAGAAGACATTGGATAATCACTGATGCCAGTGGAAAAACTGAACATGTTTGGTGAGTTATTTACTTACCTTTTATTATCTGCTATTCTGGAGAGATTCAAGATTCTTTATTTTCTATCCATCCTTTTATTGTTCCATGCGCATGTTTTAAAATTATATCCGTTTGGACTTCCATATTTGATTATGTATTATTTTCCATATTTCAGTGGGGTTGGAGTTATAGGTGAACAGCCAGTTATACTTCCTAGGACAGGATTTGAATACTCATCTGCTTGCCCATTATCTACTCCCAATGGCAGAATGGTGAGCTGTGGTTTCTCTTTCTTTCACTTTTATAAAGAGTTATCAGTTTTTTTTCTTCAATGATTTTCCTACTCCCCATCTCCTGTCCCTCCTTTTTCTTTTTAAGGGTGGTAGGGACCCTATATATAAATGGACTTATAAATGGCAAGTGTTAGAAATCACTTGCACAAAACCAATTGGCTTGTACTAGGTCTAACAACCACTCACTTATAAGTTCTTTATTTATTTTATTATTATTCGATGTGTGATACTTTTTCCAACAGAGAGTGGGGGACATGGCTTGTGCCATTATTGAAAAAAATAATATGCAACTAATATTACTCTACCCAAAAGTTCATTTAAAGTACTTTCTAAAAAGTAAGGACACACTTGGATTTCATAAATATGTTAGGATTTTTTTTTCAAACTTTTATTCACAATACTACGAAATATATACTTAATGATGCTCAAATTGTTTACTAATAATGTTTGCATTGTTAGCACTGGTGCTATATGTTCTGCTGTCATTTTTTTTTGTAATATTTGTTGGATTAAAAAGCAAACTAATAGGAGGGAATTGGAGCTTGGACAGAAAGGTTCTTGGCGAAGATATATTAATATGTATTTGGGTTTTTTTTGTTGTTCTTCTTTGAATCTTTTTATTATTTTATGTGATAACAAGTTACAAGTTTTTGGGAATTAAATTGTCCAAGACTCTAAGGCATGCCCTTAAATTTACCTCATTTATACAATTGCAGGAAGGTGACTTTGAGATGAAACACATCGATAGAGTAGGCTCGCCAACTTTCAATGTAGCTATTGCACCATTTTCTCTGTCAATACTAGGAGATGAAAGCGACACTTTTTGAAAGTGAACTATGGTATCATCACTGTTCAAAGACAGGGGAACTGCATCTATCCCACGTGTTGTGCCATTGTCAAATTGAGGGTTAAAAAAAACTGTAAAATATTGTATTTATTGTGCAAATGTAAAGGTAATCTACATTATTGGGGGAATATAAGCTAATATGCTCTTAAATTGCTTGTCTAGAAGGATTACAAATTCTCATAATTTTACCTAATGAAATTGTTCGAGAAATAAATTAGTAGAGATGATTAAAGATTTATTTTGTGATTTATATTACATCATCTCCAACGAGGATGAAATTGGTATAGTTGTAAACTATCACAATGTTTGTGAGATCTAAGGTATTGTGTGAAGGTTTATTTTACCTGTAAGAAGGTATAGTTGACATTCCTTGTCGATTCAAATAAGACGCATATTCTTTTGGTTTTTTAGACGTTCTGTATTTGAGAATTCAGATGTCATATCCTTCACAGAATCCCTTTATATTTAAGAAATTGTCAATCTTTTCTTTCTTCAAAAGCAGGTATTATAGCATTGGATTTGTTTAATGTTTTTAGTGCGCTTCTCACGATCTCAGGGGGTTTTAAACATTTATAATTCTAATGTCTAAATTATATTTTATGCCAAAACAGTTTTATTATGATAAAATTTTACGATTGATTGATAAAATAATTGATTAATTAATATAATAATTTATGGTTCATTAGGATTGAGTATTTGATAATATGTCTTATTTTATTGTATTTTTTATTATAAATAATGAATTCTTATGTATTATATAATTAAATACACACAAATGAATGAAATAAATGTAATCATTAGGCTTTTGTGTATGGGAACTTAGACTCTCTAGTCAAATCACGTCAATCTTCTTATCCTTTCTCCAATCCTAATTTTATATTATCATTTTAATTTTAAATTTAATATAATAATATCAAAACGAAATTATCTCGATAAATTATTATTTATCATTTCAATATTTTTATTTTATAACGTCACCTTATCATTGAAAATAATCCCATTCAACCATCCTTTTATACCATATTTCCTTATTTTAATCATATTTTTCCTAATAAATGGTGATTGATAATCATCATTTTTTTCTCAATTTTTCCTATTAATATTGAATATCAAATTTTGGATGTTTCGTTTAAATTTTCACCTAATGTTAATGTTGATGGTTATTGCAGCTTTGTTGGATATTAATATTCACAATTGTCCACTTTATCATCATTTTATGCATAATTTTAAGAGTGTTGACATACAAATTTAAAATCGTTAGATTTTCATGAAATCGATGTTACATCAATATTTATTAAGACAACCATTTCTCTTTGTTTCATCTTTAACAGAAGCATTAGAGATTCTCATTATTATGAAAAAATTATGTAAATTATTAACAAAATAATTGATTAATTAGTGGAATGATTTGTGATTTCTTATAATTGAGTATTCGATAGTACAACTCATTTGTATTGTTATAAATATGGGTTCTTATATATTATATAAACACACAAATGAATGAAACAAATTTAGCCATTAAACCTTTTACGTTTATGAAATATAAACTCTTTAATCAAATCACGTAAATCTTCTTATTATCCTGTTTCTCCTCCTATTTCTATATTTATTATTTTAATTTTAAATATAACATGTAAAATATTTAAATAGAAGTAATAAAACTTTATTTTTTTATTTATTATGAAAAATGAGAAAAAAAGTTCATAAAAATAACACATCAACGGACTAATATTATGGGATTATATGATTTCTTTAATTGTGAAAATTTGAAAAAAAAATTATAGGCACCGTTTGAAATAAATTGGAGTAATTTTTTTAAAAATATTATGTGATTTTTCTCTCATTTATGATTTTTTTTTAATCGAGTGTGAGATTAAGAGAGTGTTTGAATTTATTTAAAATAGATTTAAAATTAAAAAAATATTAAATAATTTTTCAAGTATTTAAATAATTAATTCAAAATATCATTTTAAAACTTAAGAAAAAAAAAAAAAAAGATATGACTTTTTTTAAAATAATATTAGCACTAAGCTTTAATTTTTTTTATAAAAAAAATTATGATGATGCGATTAAAATTAAAAATATTTTTAGAAAATTTAATTAAATAAATTTTAAATTTAAATTTAATTTATAAATTATAAATCAAATAATAATTATAAATAAAGATAATTTAAATAAAAAACTAAAGAAAAGAAAAATCATCGCAAACCATAAAGATGAAGCTGCTGCTACTCTCACTTGACTAACCAGCAACCCAACATTGCCGTCATTCGTCCTCACCTCTGATCGCCGCTACTTCAATCCTTGTCGCGCAGCCCGGCCAAATGCCAGCCCAGCTGGCGATCCAGCATCAGCATTTCGGCCACCAAGAGAAGTGGCAGTGCACCACCTCGACGGCGTACAATGGCCAAGCCTTAATTCGACCTGTTTCTCCGTAGACTCGCGATCCAAGTCTGTCATTTTTTATTTTTTCCTTTTTTTAATTTTGTTTCTATTTATTTACTTGTTTTAGTATTTTATTTTTTAACTTTTAATTTTTTTAATTTTTGACATTTAATAGGTGGAATCTATTTTTATATTAAAATTATTGTTTCATCAATATAATAATGTCACATTAGCACGAAATTCACTGATCAAAGTTAGGATCTAGACTCTTCGTATATCAACTGAGTTAACCATAGATCCGATTTTAAAAAAAAAAAATCACATACCTTAATTTGCAAATGCATGAAATCTTTTGATATTTTTTGAATTTTTCCTTATAATTTATTTAAAATAATAAGAAAAAATTAATTATTTTCTCATTAATCTGAAAAAAGTCACATTTAATTTAAAAAAAAAAAGTATTTTATATTTTTATTAATAAACTTTATTAAATAAATTAAATTCTTATAAAATCCTTTCATTTTGAATTGATTTCATTCCATTCAAAATAACATACTATTTTAACTTAAAAAAATTTGAATTCTATTAATTATAAAAATTAGTAAAATAGAATTGGATTGAATGAAATTCTCCCAAAATTTGAATTTCCAAATTAATCTTGTTACAAAAGCAAAAATCTCTTTAGGCAAAAATTAAGTAGTATTTGATTTGAATTATATTGAATCTCACAATTTCCATGCAGATAGGTAATTAAATAAACAGACATGCACGTTTCTTCTCTTATACGTACGCTACTACATATGTGGCTAAGTACTAACACATGAATTATTTTTCAGTTACTTTTACGTTTTTTAATGCTTAAATGGTGAAATCAATTTAGCACGCAATTTCTCAACTTCAAGTCTACACATACAGAAGGAGAGAGAGCAGTCCATTTGAAGGTACCTTATTAGAGCTTATTGCATTACCTGAATTAACAACATTATTAACAGCAAACATGGTATTCCCTCTTTCTCTACTTGTCATTAATTAAACATGAAAGATACTCTCTCTCTCTCTACTCAAGTTAGCGATTCAAATTTGTATAATTTCAATTGTTTGTCTTGAAAAAACTTAAGTTAGAGAACAAATTTTTAATACTTGAATATGAATGATATTTACCTAATTATTCAGTACACCAACGATTATGATATTTAACTAATATTTTAGTACTCAGAGTGATTGTTTCACATCACAAAATGTCTGAAAATCTTGCCAACTTCTTTCTTATTAAAATTTTTTATTGCACCACACAATTAAAAAATTGTAATAGTTTTGTCATTTCATGCCTTCGCACAAAGTATGCAAGAAAAGCTAATTTCCAATTAGTATTAATTAGATAGTTCAAATTAATGAATTATACATTCATTAATTAAGCTACCTATATGTGGCTAGGTTTGCGAAATTAATTATATATTATAACCTTAACTAGACTTGTAAAATTAATTAGAATTTAGACCCTTTTAAGCCCTAAAAGTAGAGGCAGATTCTCTATCTGTGATTTGCAAACTAATTGTAATTGAGAGAAAATATATTAATATTATGTTGCCATTTATAGAATAGAATCAATTCTCTGTCAAAAACAAAGATTTTATATTTGGCCTATAACCCGTTGGTTCTCCATTAGGGCCAATTACATTGTTTAATAGCCAATAATTAATTTTAGTAGTAGAGCTTCTTTAAAATCAATTATATTCCTATTTTGTTCTTATTCTCAAAGATTTGAGAACCACTATGGTTTTGTTAAATTCATAGATAAAAACACTATACAGAACCAGCCTTTTGATTCCAATTGAGCCCCTTTAAATTATTATAAAACACTATTATCCACTTGTTTAAGTTTATATACAATGCATAAATAAAAATATAAAACATATTCATGACATATTTTTTTAATATGTTATCATTTATTTTAAATATGATATTTATGATGTATTGATATAAATATATCAAATAATTGTTTTTTTTATAAAATTAATTGTATACATAATATTTGTATCAGATATATCCTATTGATTATATTCATAGCTAAAATTCTTAAGTTTACAAGATTGAATAATGATTTTGATTTCATGGCCAAAAAGGTCAAAATCTTTTATTAATTAATTATTTCATTCGTTTTAAAATAAATATCATAATTTTGTAATATATTTTAATTTAATTATTCTATTTTCTAATTTAAATTATATTTTACCTTACCATTCTAATAATATCTCTATATATTTGATTTTATATAATTAATATAAATTTAAAAAATAAAAATATTTATTATCTTTTGAAAAATAAAGAAATGGTTATATTTAATTAGGAAATAAATATTAAAATAATAAAAGAGATTATCATATTTAATTAGAAAAAAATAAATATTGAAACAGTGTAATTTTTTTAATATTTATATATTTTATAATTAAAATATTTACTTTGAGATAAAAAGATTATAATTTTTTATTATTAGGACATGGATGGCAAATTAAGGTTGCACTTGCACCCATTACAAAGAAACTTATAACGTGTGTCATCAAGTTTTGTTTTGCTTGGTTACCCCGTTTGTCTCAACATTAACTTGTCTTTATCCTGTGCTTTTAAGGATGTGACCCTTCTCTCACTTTCACCGTATTATTACCCACATAAGCTTGAATTAGTGGTACCTGTATATATAATCTCAATAATAAATTTAAGCTTAATTAATCATTTCTCTCACACTATATATAGCATAATAAATTTAAGTTAAATATATTCTAATGATAAATATATAGTTGAATCATTGAGTTGGTGGTAAAGAAATTTGATCTTTGGTTTATGTTTGAATTAATAGAATTTAAATGAAAATTTTTATAAAATTTATAATTTTTATATTTTTATTATAAAAATTTCATTAAATTTTAATTTTATTTCAAATAATTAAAATTTTATAAACTATAAAATATAAAATCTAAATTTTTTATTTTATAAATTTTAATATATTTCATGAATTTTAGAACTCTAAATCAAAACATGATTTTAATGATATTCCTCTTATATCAAAAAGAAAAATCAATGAAGAAAATATATAAATTTATTTTAAATGTTATTATGAATTATTTTCAAAAAAAAAAAAAATAGAACGAATATTTTCTCTCTCTTGCCGACTCATTTCTTTTATTTGCTTTTTGTTACTTTTTTTTCTTTTCTTTTTCTTTTCTGCTTCTATTGTATATTTGGCAGCGATATTAAAAAATACTGAAAAAAAAAAAGTAATTAACGTGGGTGAAAGCTGAGAAGTAATACGCGTCACCGCCAGGTGAATCAATTCAAATACCCTTATAGAGGCTCAGCATAATCCTGTGCTTCACGTTTTATTCTGTTATGATGCGACTTCGCTTAATGACCCAACAAAGATTCCTAATTGGGTCCCGTGCCATTCAATAATCCGGTGATTGCAAAACTACCAATCTTTGAGAGCAAAGTTTCACCTCAAAACTAAAACCAAGTTGTTTCGTTGACTACCTAATTAAACAAAATTTATAATATGTAAAATGTTAAAAATAAAAAATAAAAATAAACTTTCACAAAAAGACATGCAAATTTTTTGTGTTTTTGATGATTCATTTAATGTCATAAACTATTAAAAATATTCGATGAAACCATAAATTAAAATTAATTATTATTTTTGTTATGTTTATAAGTCTTAAAAATAAAATAGTATTATATATACTAAAAATTAAAAAAAATATTAAAATAAAAAGTAAAAGACTCACAAGTCTAAAAAATAAAAATTACATTTTTGAAAAATAAAAACATTATATATATATATATTAAGGCATTTTATTAGTTTAATTTGATTTACTATAAATTAAAATAATTTTTTAATTTTAAAATTACTCATGTGAAATCAAACATTAAATTGTCCAAAAATTAAATTTTACGACAACATATGAACCCTCCTCTTTGCACCGCAGAAGCTAACTGGGTGTGGAAGAAGTAGCTGTGGCCATTTAGGGTGACAGGCAATAGGTCAAAGGAGTCATAAAATGGGACCCATTCAAGCAATGACCAATCACCTGTCATGCTTTAACTGAAAGCTAAAAAGCTAACATCATGATTTCCAATCACCCTTTCCACATGATTTACTGACCAATCTTGCCTGCAATCAATCAAACACTTCTCAAAAAAAGAAAGAAAGTCTTGTTTAGTGTTAATTGATAAAATCATGAAACTCATCAAATGGCTTAATCATTGATTAAAGGATAGGATTTGGGGGTCTATATATCCAGATATGGAGCTACAGTGTACAATAATATTATCTCTTCAGGTCTTTATAGTTTACCCAGTTGCTTTATTCCTTCTTTAGCTTCACACAACACACCATGAACAATTATTCTTGAACTCCCAAAACTAAAAGCCAACTGCTAACACAATATCCAAAATTAATTTTTTATTATATAAAATAAAAGAATTTTTTTGAAAATACTAAAAAAAGATTGTAAATTCAAGAAAAGTGTACAAGAACTTGCATTCTACGTCCTAATAAAAGAATTTTATATTTGCATGTACATAGAGGAGATTGGGACTGTACATAGTCTACAGACAGTCTCCGATCCATTTTCAAGATTCGATTTCTTGATATTGTATGTGAAAGAGAAAGCAGCTTTGGCTCAAAGCAGGCTACCCTTTTTCTATTATTATTTTTTTTGGTTTCTTTTCTTTTCCGTCTTTATTTAGTTTTCTATCCAAGGCATAGATAGAAGCAAAGCATCTACTTGTAGGCTCTTACACACCATCACATTTTCTTTGCTTTCCCTTGTAAGTATCCAATCCAAACCTTCCCTTTCCTTAGAATTGAACTGCTTTCTTTTGTGTGCTGTTTTTAATTTAATAGATTTGAGTTTTTTCTTTCTTTGCAAGAACCCACCTAAAGTTTGGAACTTTGATTAGTTTTTGGCATTAATGAGGTCAAAATCAACCTGGGATTTTAATATTTATTATTTCCCTTTTGTCCAAATCTTCCCCTGTTTTTCGTGAAGTTGATGTTTTTATATGAGCACTCATATAACTAATGGGAACTTCTTCTTAAACTTCTCTTGTCTAATGGCATTACATAAACTCTGTTTGGGTCTCTAATTGGTTTCATAAATATCTGACCTTCTGATTTGCATTTCTGTGATTTCTTATTGTTGTTCTTACCTATTCTTTCTTTCCTTAATCGCTTCTCCTTATACAAAGTTTTTCATTCTTTTCCGCTCTGGATGTCATTATCATATATTCATGTTTTGTCATAAATTCTTTGAAACAAATTCAATTTCTTCAATTATTCTAACCATTCTTTTGTGGGTTATCTATCTTATTTCACTTATCTTTGATTAGTCCAAATTCAGCTCCATTTCTTCCTTCCCCTGTGACAATTTGAAAAAAAAAAAAAATCATCTATTAGAATCAGAGAAGACAAAATGAGTTTTATAACAGGATCCTCCCAAAATACTTGGCATCCAGCCATGACAGCTAATACAATTATAGCCGGATACTGGGTAAACTGGAGGTTCTTCCTTTGTGTCATCTGGGTCTTAATTTCCATGACAATTGCTTCAATTCTCATTTGGAAAAATGAAAATTTTCACAAAGTAGAAAAAGATCATGGAGAGAACAAACAAGAAACAGAAGCAGAAGAAGATTTGTGTGATGATGAGTCTTGGAGACCATGCCTAAAAGGAATTCATCCCGCCTGGTTGCTAGTTTTCAGAGTTTTTGCTTTTTTTTCTCTTGTAGTGTCACTGATTGTGGTCGTTCTTGTGGATGGAGGCAGCATGTTTTACTTCTATACTCAGTAAGTCATCCCTTTTCTAGATTTCGTCTCATTGTCATTTAATCTTGCAATGACAGGGATAGAAAAAGATGTGAACTTTCATTTCAAACGGCAATTTTTGTAACTTCTTATTGATTATTTGAACTATGGATTGATCAATAATGTCTCTTGGTAATAAACAGATGGACATTTACATTGGTCACCATTTACTTTGGGGTAAGTGTTATGCCTTGAAACACCCTTCTCAAAGTGCTTTTCAACACATAATAGCTTAATGATTTCATTTAGTAATTGAATTATCATTTGTAGCTTGGGTCAGTACTCTCCATTCGCGGATGTTACCTGTATCACAGAAGAGTTAGCGGGGATAAGGTTGATAATGTAGAGGTAGATTCAGAACAAGGAAGCTGTGCAACTCCTGCAGAAAGTTCCAATACTTCCATAGAAGAGAGAAGCTCAAACTCCAATCAACAACTTGACAGGAGGCAACCTGCAGGGAAATGGGTTTATGTTTTTCAAATAATTTTCCAGGTAAATTAAATTAGTTGGTGGATTTGGCTTAACTTTTTGTCCCTTCATCTTTAATGCAAAATGTTTTTTTTTTATATTGGTACGGACATGTTTACTTGTATGGAAACAGATGAATGCAGGAGCTGTTATGCTCACAGATTGTGTATTTTGGTTTGTACTTGTTCCATTTCTAGCAATCAAGGATTATCATCTTACAGCAGTAAGTATCATTTTAAAAATTCTATTGCTAGTAATATTAATTTGAGAGATTAGGACATCTCCAAAGGGCTCCCTATTTTGGAAATTTAAAAATTTCTCATCCAACAATTTTTCTGACTTCTTTCCTAAAGTTTTTTTTGGGAGTCATTGTCTCTCTTCTCAAATATGAAGAGAGATAATTGATTCCCTATTCCCTCTTTATATATTTCTTTTTCATTTCTCTCATTCTCTTTTTTCTCTTTTTGTATTTTTTTTTATATAATAAAAAATTTATAATTTTATTAATTAAATAATGAAATAAAGAGTGAAATAAGAAGTGTTGTTGAAATATGTATAATTTTCGAGACAAATTAAAATAGAAAATAAAATAAGAAGTGTTGTTAGAGATGACCAGCTTCTTTTCATAATTTGTTTCCTAAACAATGTGTTTGTTTGTTTGTTTTTTCCTCATAACAGTTGATTATAAGTATGCATTCTTTGAATGCTATTTTCCTACTTGGTGATACTGCTTTAAATTGCATGGTAAGCTGTTTTTTCTTCAGTCACAAATGATTTCCAACTCTTTTTATAGAAAGAGCATCCCCAGTGCACGATACTCCCTACTTTCTAACTACTTTCCATGATTATTTTTTTCCAGCGATTTCCTTGGTTTCGGATTGCATATTTCTTCATATGGACAACAACATATGTCCTCTTCCAGTGGATTGTCCATTCTTGTGTCAGAATTTGGTAAAATCATTTTCTATTCTCATTATGAGCCTTCAAAAAACAAAAATGTATATTTTTTGAAGGTGTGTTCATTGTTCTGTTAACCACTAATTTTCTGTTATTATCTAAACAGGTGGCCATATCCATTTCTTGACTTGTCATCTTCATATGCCCCTTTATGGTGAGGATGATCTTCATATAATTAAGGCTTAAATTTATAATAGAATTATCATATTTTTTGATTATTTTCAAGAACAATTGTGAAAATTTATCCCCTTTTGTAGTCATTGATTGTATTAGAATCATTTTTATTATGCATTTATTTAGGGTTTTCATATAACTATACTAGCAACTAAATACTGACCCATTTATTTGTCTGATTTTCATTGCATTGAAGGTATTTCTCTGTGGCAGTAATGCATATCCCGTGCTATGGTATTTTTGCTTTTATTATAAAGCTGAAACACACTCTATTCTCAAGATGGTTCCCTGAGTCCTATCAATGTTTAAAGTAGCAGTAGTTGAGAACTTAGGAAGGTAAACCAATTTCATCGCCTCGAAGAAATTTGAATTATCAGGATAGAAAGTTGCAGAAAAAGAATAGAAAAGGCCAGAATTAACACAGGAGATTAAGGACATTTTTTGTTCTTAACGGAACTGATAGAAAAAAAGAAATTCATTTCAGTTTGTAAGTTTTGGAAGATAATATTCTAACAAGAAAAGCAGCAATCTTTAGCTTGTGTAGCTATTGTTAGAGTAGCATATGATGATCGTAACTATGTAAAGATATTGGAAAGAAATTCAAAGAAAAATTATAATTGCTCTCAATCTCCACTTATAATTTTACGGTTTTATATTATTTATTGTTTGAATTTTTCTTCTATAGAATATTTTGGTTTGGCATCAAGTGGAGTTGATTTGATTGGTGCATTATTTAAATTAATTTCAAGTAAGAGAGTCACAGATACCGCATATATTTTTCTCTAATATAAAAAAATTTAAAATAAGGTGACACCAGCCACCAAGTTATTAAATAACCATTAACTCTTTCTTTAAATAGATTCTAGTGCCACTCACCCATTGGGGATTTTGGTGGATAATATATATCTGCCACACTGAGAATGGTGGCTGAAATTGCATATCAAGTTTGAGGTTTGAATCCTTACCATAAATCATGACCAAAAAGAAGAACAAACATGAATAAGCCTATTCTGAATTTATTGTGATTTTATAAAAGTAATTATTGCAACGTAAAAACATCCACATTCACAAAGGGATTCTCATGCCCTATAGGGTGTATAAAACCTATCAAAAGAGAAGAAATAAAAAAAAAAAGGAAACAAAAAAGAAGAAGAATACCATACTTTACAAATCCTGATTCTGGTAAAGCATACTAAATGGCATTATGATGATTCTGTATAGTGATGATCACCGACTGCCTTTTCCCAGTGATTATTTTCTTTTCCTCCTCTTTTATGGGCTACAAACTGCTTTTGTGTTCTACCAGGACCCATCAGCCATAAATAAATAAACAAATAAAAGTTGCCTTGCTGCTTTTGGAGTTATGCTTGTTTTCCACTTGTTTGTCCTGAATTGAACAATTATTCTTTGGATTTTGTTTTTGAGCTACTGCCTCTTTCTTTGCTCCATTTTTACAAAAACTCCATGTCTAAAGATTCATCAAGGTATCCTGCTTTGGCACAATCAATCTCAATCACAAAATAATAATAATAATAAAATCATAATTTACAAAGAATACACCCAAAAATTTCAGGAAAAAAAAAAATCTTCACCCAGGCTCAAAATTTTTGCTACAATGATGTAGGCAACTTCTGGTTATTCAGTCCATCTTTGTTCCATCTTTATCAAGACACTATACAAATGGCACATTACAATTACAGGGAGGTCAAAGAGAAGTGCTTGGCAAAGAACCCATTAAAATAACAGTATCACTGTCCTTATGATCCTTTAGCATTTCTGTTTTAGCCCTTGAAAATAGTCCAGAGAGCAATCCCATAGACAAACCAGAGCTTGATCTCCTTACCAATAAGTCACCAACCTTGCGACTTAGCTTATTAGTGCCCCCTATGGTCTTCACCTCAATGAGTGCCCCACAAGAACAGTTTGTGAGCCTTCTAAAGCAAGGCTTATGGAATACAGATTCACAAGAGGTACATCTTTCTATATCGCCTTCCTGTTTGAGTTTTTTTTTTCTACTGTCAGAAAATATACAAGTGAAATTTCAAGAAAAAAATGCGTATGAATCCTAGGGTATGGCCAAATTCCACACACAAGGTTTGCAGTTTATTAAAGCACTCTATGGTTTGCTCTATTGGCATTAGTCCTTGTGCTGCCATATGACGTTGACTTGGCAACTGTGAGGTGTAAAATTTAGATGGCACATCAATACAATGACTTCTGCCATCAGAGCTAACCTCATAGCATTGTGTGCTGAAACCACAAGTACATATGTTCGTTTTGCCAAATTTCAATTTATTTTATTTTATTTTTTTTATATATTAAAAACTCCACTTTGGACTTCTCTTTACTTTTGCCAACTTCCAATAGTCAATTATAGCAATTCAGAAAAGAGCTTTGAGCTTTATAGATAAAAACATGCATTATAAAATTAAATACCGTGCAGGAAGAAAAAAACAATCTCATGATTCAAAAATCCAAAACTTTTCGTGCTCATGCTTATTGATTTAGATATACCAATTGGCAAGCCCGGAGAACTTCAAAGAACTACACTTATTCAAACTACAAGGACCATTCAAAAAAGAAAAATACCAAAGTCAGGCTAGCAAAGCAAGTATTTGCCATGTCATTAAATTGTAACATATTCTTTCCAAGGTCAATGTGAAACCATAGCTATAAATGAATGCTCACCTGAAAAGGGAAAATGAGTGAAGATGGATTGTTACAAACTTGTCGGGCACTGCAGGGAACTCCCACATCACAACATATGAGGCACTGATCTGTTATATGTTCCAGAATTTTACTTGAGACAGTCTCTACCATCACAGGTAATGCTGCATTACAGGAAAAAGAGTTACACAGATCCACAGCGAGATCAGATATTCACTTGCAACTTCTAAGATGTATTTACTTTATCTAGTAAGAAGGAAAAAGAAGGATTCGTCAAAGAAGTGATGAAAAGAATGAAAGTATGCATTGGAAGAAATCAAGTCTGCTGAGTGCAGATTACAAGTAAAAGCTTGGCACTTGGCATTCTCAGTACCATATAAGCAGAGATCTCACATAACCACCTCTTAAACTCTCAGGCCCATTAGCATTCTAATGCACAAAAATGCAAAATAAATCAATGCAGGCTCATAACTTATATTCGCAATTGCTGCAAGTGTCAATTAGGGCATATAGAAATGGATTAAACAGGAGAGCATAAGGTTCATTGAAACGGCCTCACACCAAAATACTAAAGCAACAGTTTGCCTGTGATCAGATATTAACCTGCAAAAGCCCCTTTTGAGAGATCAATGAGGTCTCTGAGTGCAAAAAAATCATTGCTTTCGAGAAGATATCTACGAGATCCAAATCCTCTGTTGATGGTCCGCCGGAATGGGCAGCGAACATATGGAAGCATAGTTCCTATTTTTTTCCGGACACTCATAATATGCTGGAGGGCTGGGACCTTTGAGAATAGGGAAGGATTAACAGCACTCACACAAAGCATGGGCTGAAACACAAAATCATTAGTACATCTCACACAACCTCAGATTAAAACCAAATATGAATTGTAAGCTTACCTAGAATCTAAAATAAGCAAGCCTGTATATCATCAAATAAAATGTTCATGTGTGAATCATTTCAATGCAGAAATTAAGAGAACAAATTAAATTTAGTTTTGCTACATATAGCCATATCACAGATTCCCTGAAATACAGGGAAGTCCAAACTCGTAAGTTTATAACAGTCTAACCAAATATGACCAGGAAAAGATAGATATTTTAGCTTTATATCACCAGTTAAAAATCAAGTTTGAACCATTAAAGTTATGCAAGCAAGCCCAAAAGTGCTGGCAAAATCTAATTTGTATTCCTGTTGCAACATTCTATGGTTTTAAAGTGTCCCTTCCCAGTCACTTAATATTGTTGCTTGTCCAAACAAAATCCATCCAGTCACACAGAATCCACGGATGACACAAATGAGACAAATGAGAAAGTGTTAGTTCTGATATTACCTGTTCATGTATAGAATCCAGGTAAGATTTGGCCAATTGAGAGACTGGATATTGATTAAAATCCCAGTAATGTAGAACTCTTGCTGGCAGAACTGCAGTTTCATTTGTATGGCATGAAGAACAAAACAATTGACCAGTGTATTCGCAAAGTCGAGGCTTTCCCCATCCTAGTGCTTGCACAAAGTCTTGCACCAGTGTCACTCCATCATTAAAATGTTTGTGGCATCCAGCACAAGTATAATGTTGTGCTTCAAGCAACTGTTTTGTAGATTTATAAGCCCTAATTTCAACAATAAGTGATATTGTCTTCCCTAAAGTGGAGATGTTTCGCGGTTCTGCTCCTCTATTAGAGAATATAGACCAAGGCACTGGGTTTTGTGAGACAGGGGAACTAGGAACTGAATTTTGAGGACATAAAAACCAAAACAATGCACTTGGGGGACTAGAAAAATAACCTGAATGGATAACTGAGTGCAAGCACTCCTGAATAAGAACACTTCTCTCGGAAACAACATCTGGAGATGCATTGCTAAATATTTTTCTAGATTCCTTTTCTACAGAGGACCAAGGAAGAGGAAGAGTCCAACCCTGGTCAGCAAAGAACGATTTCAGTCGACGATAGAGTGTAAAGAAATCACGATACCTACGTTCGACCTCCCACTGATTCTTGCCACTCCATACTCTTATTATATACACTGTATATTCCTTTACTCCAACCAACCTTTCACTAAGTGAGACATCTCCTTTCTTTTGCTTGGCACCAACTACTTCAATCCCATCAATTCTCAATGGTTGTGAAATTAGTGACAAGGCATCATCTGTACTAGATGTGGAAGCAGTTGACCCACCGTCTCTTACAGGAAAAGATAGTTGTGCTTGTGACATGCGATTATCCTGAGGGAACCGAGCACCCAGAGATTCGCTAGAGTCCAGCAAAATTTCTTCCATTTCATTCACAATATCATCATAAAATTCATCAAGTTCAACCTTTTCTGCCTGCCAAAAAAGGTGGAGTGCCAAAATTCAGGATGTAGATAAAAAGCCATAAGACAGATAAAAACACATTGAGAAACAAAACCAGATCCGTGGTAAAATTAATTTTGCAGCTGAACCGTGATGTGTTAATCACTTCAAACTCTCACTGACTCACATTTGCATACACATGCTACAATACAGCATGAACCACTTCTAATTAATCACTGAGGTTCCAGATGGCCAACGTAGATGGTATCAGTTAACAAAAGAATAGAACATATAATTAATTATCATACTTTATCAAAACTTGATAATATCTCATCACCTCTGTGGGTTGTTTTCCACTGGAATTAACAAATGTGCTCCTATGCCAAATGATTCAATGGAAAGTTAGATGAGATCCGAGATCAAACATACAAAAAACACTTCAAAAGACAGCTACACTCCAAAATACTACGAAATGGATGCTACAACCGAGACTTGGTGCAAAAAAGAACATGCCAAAATGTTGGCTATTTTAGTTTTCACCATCAACCAAATACAAATGATGCATGTATCCGAGATCAAACATACAAAAAACACTTCAAAAGACAGCTACACTCCAAAATACTACGAAATGGATGCTACAACTGAGACTTGGTGCAAAAATGAACGTGCCAAAATGTTGGCTATTTTAGTTTTCACCATCAACCAAACACAAATGATGCATGTGGCAATTATCGCAGGCATGTCTAACTCCCCTATTTTTCACACAAAAATGATTCTTTTCTATAAGTTATGTATGATAAACCATCAAAGAAAAACATATAACACCATAATAGCATACACAATTTAATTTCATAATGTATAAGCTTCAGAATTTTGTAATAATAAATATTACTAACCAAGAGACAGACTGAGGATGCAAACCCATATACAAAATGACACTTGGCTACTAATGGAGACTGACCTTAACTGGTGCAAGAAGTTCTTCATGAATATCCACAGAAGCAGGTAAGTTTTTTATTGGTCTAGTCCTGTTACTTTCAATCATCAATCTTGCTGAACTTAGTTTATGGTCTTTAATGAACTCTGCGCTACCATTTTCAATATATTCAGTTGGACGGGAACAGAGTTGATTAGTTGTGTCTGAAACGAGACCAGCTTTTACCAGTAAATCCCGAGTCACCTGAGTTTCCAAAACTTTGCTTTCATTAACACCAACGATATCCTCAGACTTCACACACATACCTTCCCTTGCCATGATGAAATCCATGATATTTGACCCAAAGCCCAAGGGATTTTTTTCTACAAAAGGATCCTGCTCCATCTCAAAGATGTCAGTGGCAGAAAAGCTCTTAAAATGTTCTGTTTTGTCATTAGCACCTTGGACTAATTTGCAGGTAATAGAAATGTCTTTGAAATGTTCTTGCTCTGGTTTGTGAAAACTTGGTAAATGAGATGATGCGATCAAAATATTTTTGTCACCTTTATCTAATTCATTAGTCCGTTGGACCTGGCAAATAGCCACAGGAATCTCTCTCACTCTTTCTGCTTGCTCCAGTGCAGAATTCTCAGAAGGGACTGCTGAAGCACTATTGAAATCTTCCACCCATTCATTGCCTTCAACCTGTTTGATGCCTGCAGGTTTGACGGATACATCTTCCTCTATATCTCTAAGACCAACAACTGGCACCCCTATTGAGGTCACCAACTTGGAATTGAAGAGGTTTCTTTCAGTTTTAAAACTTTGCTCTTTCTGCTCCCGAAATTTATCCAATGTGAGGGAAGCAAGAGTACCTCCCCCGTTTTCTAGCTCAAAATCATCCCAATCCTCTGAACCAAAGGCTACAGATGAATTGATAAGCAGTGGATTCTCATTGTCAACTTTTGCTTCCTTGCTGCACTGTATATTCCTCTGAGTAAACAAATTCTTCCTATTCTCATCATCAGAGCCACAACCATACATCGAATTATCATCTTCAGAACGTTCATATCTAGATGAAGTCCCATCTTCCTCACCCTCCATCTCCCTTTGATCAAACACTAAATCCAACTCCGAATCCAACCTGCACAAGCAACCATCATCCCCTTCATTAACCACTAGATCCAAAGACACTTTTCCAACACCAACACCACCATCATTGCCACCACCAATCGAGTTCCTCTTATTGCTTCCCACATTAACATTCTCTTGCCTACTATCCAAATCCAATTCATTATCAATTCCACTACTTTCTCCGCAAGTCCCTTCACCATCATACATTTCCAATTTACTACTCCCATTCATTGCAATCCCCTCCTTGACACTCCCAGAAACTTTTTGCTCCTCCAAATTCTTATCAACCCTCTCTCCCAAGCTAAAATTCTCCAAACTACCATCCAAACTCCTCAAAGGCCCAAACTCAGACTCTGGAAAATCATTAATAGGTACAAAAGAGCCACAAAGACTTGGTGTGCCCATTACGGAATTGGCGCGACAGTACTTCTCGAACTCCGATTCTTCTCCACAGGAGGAGTACCGCGACAGCGATCCAGGCGATGCATCGCCACCACCAGACAACTTGGGCGGGAACGAATCAAACATATCAAGAGAGGCGAGACCCGAGACGTCCTCAAGAGGCCCCTCTCCATTGATCATCTGATTCTTGATATTATTGGAATTTTGACAAAACTTGCTACAGTCAACCCCAAAAAAAAAATACAAAGAAAAAAAAAACTTTAGAATTTCAAAATCAATCAAGAAAAGTGACGCACCTGATGAAAGAAGGAATTGGGTTTAATGTGGAAATATAAAAAGATTAGGGTTTTATTAAAGCGAATCGAATTGGGGAAGTGATATAAATGAAGTTTGGAGAGTTGCATACAGTGTCTGTGGTGCGAAAGGCGATCTTTCCTTCTGTGCTTGAAAGAGTTGTTTGTTGTGTTTGTTTTCGTATTGGTACAGTTAAGCTAAGCTGTTGTTTCTTTTGGTTTAGCAATTAGCAATTTAGTAACCATAGCCATTCTCTGTCTAAGAATGGTTTTTGGTCCGAGAATGGTTGTTAGTTTTCGTTTTCAATTAACTGTCTACATCTTTCATAAAACTTAAAAACCTACTACTATCACTTATCATGGGGAATGTCCTATTTGGGACATGAATTTTTGCCCAAAATTTAATTGGGAAAATCCAATTTAGAGCTTATAATTTAATTTAATTTGGACTTGTCTTTAAATTCATTTTGACCGAAGTTTAAAAAAATTGATAAACTAAAAAATATTCAGATAATATTCATGTTGAGGTTTATCCTTTACATATATATAGTGAGAGTTAACAGATAGAAGAGACGGACAGCTTGTTTTTATAATGTTAAGATTATTTATGCCTCTAAAAAATAAAAATGAGTAATGCGCTAATTTTAAATATATTATTTGCATATTTTTCTAACTCCTAGTTGAATGAAAAATATATTCAGCTTCCAATTAAATTTTGGATAAAAGTTTAGATCTCAAATTAGTGTTGGCCTTACTGACTCGTAATATTATAATATTTATATTTATATTTTTACTGGGTTCATTACACTTAAAAAAAAAAAAAAAACAAAAAAAGAGGAAAATAAAAAAATATTTATATTTATATTTATATTGTTTCTAATTAAGTGCATGACACTTCATTAAGAATTTGCATCACCAAAACATAACTAATACTCATCAATAATTCATAATATCACTGATATATTCATGATTATATGGAACAAGAAGAGTTCACTATTGTCTTCTGTTGCACGCGCCTTTGATACCTGGGGACGGTGAACCATGCCAATTACATAACTATGTTGGACAAATTTGAACAATTGATATGAATGAAATTCACTTAATGGCTCATTTTAATATATAGTTATTTGAAATAATTGAGTATTTGAATTTGGTATTAACATTGATTTATGATTTTTTCACTTGCAACACCAATTCAAATACCCGATCATTTCAAACAATTATCCAAGCAAATAGATCATAATATGTTTGGTTTATTCTGGTCTGATTTAGGTCTTAGAGTGCTATATGTATTTAATTTGATTGATACAGGTCTTAAAGAGTCCTGTATATAATAAGACACGATGAGATAAACATCTCAAATTTCTTCTTTTGATAAATACAATATCTTTAAAAGGAAAAAGAAGTATCAAAATTTAAAGTCCAACATTGTCATGATCTATTATTCTGGGGAAGAGTAGGGTTTGAAAATGATAAATTTATTGGTTGTATAGAAAGGAAAAAGACAATTTAACTAACTACAGTTTTAAGAAATTTAGGGAATATTTAGATAGATAATTATCGGATTTAAAATAAAAATATTTTTTTTTTAATTAATAAAAAATCTAATCGATAATTGTAACTCGTACATATATTTTTAAACAATAATTAAATTTTGTAGTTCACATCTAAATACCCATTTAGTATTTTAATAGACTCTAACAATAACATCTCCTAAGAGATTGATAATATGCAATAGAATTACCACAATGGAGCTCTTACATATCAAATAAATTATCAGGTTCAACACAACCAAAAATATCTTCCGCTCATTGTGTTTGCATCAATATTACACAGGGAACTTCACCGAGTAAATGCTGAATGCTACACCTAAGTTTTTTATGAATCCAAAAATTCTCAAAATTGCGTTAAGTATGGAGAATATTCTAGTCTTACTCATTCTTTTGTCGGCAACTGCAAGAAAAAAAGAATCAGATTTATGGCAAATGTATTCCATCTTGTTTGATGCTATTGCTAGTACAGCTTTCTCGCTTTCAACTCTGTGAAATCCAGGAGCCTATACCCTACAAGAAATGAGATTTTAATTCACTTGGCTTTCAGATTTCCTTCAAGCCTCTCAATTGCAGCACCAACACCACTCTTTGCTTCTCTTCCACCCAAATCAGGATTAAGGACTGGATTTCCTTCATTTGCTTTCTCTATAAGCTTCAAGTGAATCCAACCTGTCACAAGACACATAATTGTATTAGAAGTTTCTGTTTCTCAAATAAATCTAATATTTCAATTCAAACATCAATTATGCTTTTCAGAATGACATAGCTTGTTTGCATTACATAATGGGGCTGAAAAACTAGAGACCAATCACCATAATTAGTTATTTCACATCAAGTGACAACCTAACAGAAAACTATTAAGTACCAAGTGTTATCCATTACCAAGAGGGAAACAGACTGCTGCACCCAGAACTGATCCCAACAGCACGTTCCTTGCACGCCATCGCAGAGATCCAGGCACTAACATGCAATTTTTATTAAGAAAAAGAAAAGGTCGAAAACATTCATTAATCTTTTCATAATCATAAGAAGCTGAAATAAAAATAAAGATTGTCTTTTTACCATATAAAATTATTCATCAATTTAGTTAACTAAGTTCCAAAAATCAGCGACTAAAAAACAAAGCCTGATGTGTGGGATATGAACTATTACAAATTAAACCAAATGTAGCAGCAGTTGCTGAACCAGCTCCTACAACATTGAAAACATCATGCAAGCCCCGTTTCTCAGCCAGCAGATTTTGTAAACTGTAAAATGCAGCAGTAAACATTCCAAGGCGCACTCCACCAACTATTGAACCACGAGTTACTCGAATAAACCTCTTCTCCATTGCATCTCTCATCAATCGATACTGTTCGCGCTTGTCTGGAGTACTCCCAAGCTTCAACATTACTTCTGCATCCTTGCTCTGCCATCAAGGTGAATCTTCACAAGTTTCAATATGGGTGAATATATAAAGAGGAACACTATTTGCATGAACAGACCAACTTCTATGTAGCAACAGATTATCTTAATAAAATTCAAGATAAAATAATGGAAGGCTACAGAATAAGAGGGCAATTCCAAAACAAATACCATTCAACATGCAGCAAGGTAAATCTTTTTTCTTTTTTTTTTTTTTTGGGAATCAAATAACTTTCATCAGTAGATAATGCAGAAGAAAGGATTGTGCATGGTATTTTAAAAACTTACATTGAATCTCCGCATTACAAGTAAAACTATAAAAAGAAGTATGCAGAATTTTCAATATTATAATTAGGGAGGAAAAAACAACAAGCACATTAGCACTGCACAAGGGGAAGGTTTCATCTGGCCTCCTCACTTTATATTCACTACACCATCTAATAATGTTATTTCTTGATGTTCACTTGCACCTTTTAACATAAAAACCATCAGTCTCTGCCCATCTCTCATTATTCTTGATAGATAGAGCAGGACAATGGATGTCACAATGAAACATTAACACAAGTCACCATCAGAAATTAAAATGAAGTAGAGCTTTTCCTAAGCATAAACTTACAACTGATGCAGCTGCCTCCTTGCTGCCTCCATATAACATGCCTGCGAACACTCCAATGACTGTTGATGTGCCCCAGTTAACAGTTCCAGCCAATTTTGGATTTCTCTAATAGGAGAAAAAGAAAAGGAAAAAAAAAAAAAAAAGCAGTTAGGGTTTCTTAGGTCTGAATGACCACTAATCCTGATTTCATAATCCAAGTGTAATTACATAATAAATGAAGATCCAAAAAGAAGAATGAAAAAAGCCAGAGATAGAGAGAGTGCGTCTTACATTTGAGACCGTTTCTTCAGATTTTTCAGTTGCTTCCATTGATCAAACACTGCGATTCTACTTCTTAAAAAAGGAATTCACTCTGAACTCGAAATGATGATGATGCCAATCGAAGTTTTGGACTTTCCTTCAGTTTCTCAGCAACCAAACAGAAGTTAATTGAAGCGGTGTAAGAATGACCTCGGCGGTTTCGTTAGTCACTCCTCCCCTAGTGGATCAGTGGAAATTGGAATGACCAAGGTACCCTTACTATTTCTTTTTCATTACCTATGTTATCCCCGAAATCGACACGTCGTAAGGTCTGCTGTTTCAGTGAGATATTCCTCTTGAAGCCATAAAATAGAATGCAAGAGTTCGTTTAGCTTAACAATTTGTCGTTTATATGAATGACAGATGGGTAAAATACTATTTAGTTTACGAGCTTATTAAATTTTTGCAATTTCAAAAAGTAGTTTTATATCCCTCACCTTTCATTTTGTTAATAAAATGGTTTATCCATCTATGTTAACTGTTAATTACCATAAAAAATAAAAATATTCTCATTTTTCATATTTTTTTTCACACCGTTCCATTAAACCTCACATTAAATTTATTCACTTTGTATCACCATCAAATCATTTATTCTCCATACAATTATATAAATCACAATATTCACACAATTTTTTCAATTTCAACGAATCAAATTTTCTGCCACTTATTAATAAATTTCATCATATTAACAAAAAAGAAAGAAAGAAAGAAGTAAGTTTCTATCACCAATTTCAACATATTAGCAAAAAAAGAAAAAAGAAACAAAGAAATAAGTTTTTGTCACCGCCACTATCGAGTAAAAAATCAAAATTTTATATAAAGATTTGATTTGGAAACATAATCTTATGAGATTGGAGGGTTCTTCCAAGATTAAAAGGTTAAATTACAATTATTATTGATGTATTAATGAAATTGAAAAAGAAGAATTATGGTTAGGAAAAAATCTCAATTTTTAAAAAAAGGAAAGAAAGAAGAAGATTATGTTGGAATTAAATTATAGAGGTGAAAAAATTTGAGAAAAATTAAGGATTGTATTTAATTAATTTGATAATAGAAAAGAAATTGGAAAAATAATAGATGAATAGAAGAAATGAAAAAAAATAGCATTTCAGATATATAAATTATTTTATTTTATTTTATTTTTAATTTTTCAACAGAAATTTAAAAAAAAAAAATAACAAAATGACTAAATATTTGGATGGAAGCAAACCTCGTAGACTCAAGATTTACTTTTTGAAAGTACAAAAATTTAAATATTAATTTTATTGAATTTTATGGATTAAATAGTATTTTATGCATGATAGATTGATCGTCGTTTACTGTTTAGGGTTTGTGTTTCACACCAGGTCATCTAACGACAGGACTTACAAACGTTTTTTGGGAGGAAAAGATAGTTCAAGATGATTAAATGACACTTATGGGAATCAATTGAACAAAACTCTCCTACCAATCCAACTAACCCTTGAAATTTCAAATATAATTTAAACAAGTATACATTTATTAAAATTCATAAATGCAGATTTATCAGACTAATAAAAAAATTATATTATAAACCTCGTTGAAATTCAAATTCCTATCTCTAAGAATGCAGCCATAATGAAATTGTACCAATTTTACTTTCTCATCATGACATGGTTATCATGTTTCTGCCAATAGTTGGTTATATGGTCCCAATCAAGGTTTCTTTTTTTCTTTTTTCTCTCTCTTTTTTTTTAATTAAGCTCTGAATTTAAATGTACCATCTCTTATTATGAAAATGATTTAAATGTTATTAACCTATGACTCATTTTATTTAACCTACAAGAACCAAAATATTAAGATAAAATTGAATTATCATTTATGATATTAGTATAAAAATATTGACAGGAAATTCGGTTTAGAGATCTACTAGAATAATAATTGTCATTAATAAAAAAGGTTCAATAATTTTATATTTATATATTTTAAGAATAATATTTATATATATTTAATTTTATAAGAGATAAAATTTATTAAAAAAAAATAAAAAATAAATTATAATAAAAAGTGATTGAATATGAGACATGAAGAAACCAGAATTTTCTTTTTTCCTTCTTTATTTTTGAAGCAACAAATTTGAATCACCTCCATTTTCCACTGTTATAGTCATAGACAAGCAAGAAATGTGACTTGATTATAAAGCAACAAAAATCCAGCAAAATCATTTCATGCTCTCTCAAATCATTCTGCACTTACCAAAAAGCAAACTAAAGCTATACTCTGCAGAACCTTAAAAAGTCAGCTGTCCACCCCAATTATCTTTTCTTTTTCTTTAAAAGAAATCAATCAAGAAATAAATTCCTTCACTTAATTAATTAAACAGTACAAAATAAATAGATTCCTAAACACTACCATGTGCATAAAGACTTACACACAACAATAAACATTTCTTCTACTCTTCAAGTAAAGTATCATTATATTCAAAATTCACATCTCTTCTCTCAAAATCTCTGTTCATTTGTTCCTCTCTCATTTCTTGATCTCTCATTTCAATCACAGCCATGAATAATACTACTCTTTTCTTGATCATTCTTACAATTTTCTTGAAATTAACCAATCTAATTTCTGCTAACAATAATGTTCATGTAAATCAATGCAGATCTTATTGTGGAAACATTACTATAGACTATCCTTTTTCGCTTCAATATGGCTGTGGTCACCCTGGTTTTAGAGATTTATTATTTTGTATTAATGATGTATTAATGTTCCACATTAGCTCAGGTTCATACCGTGTACTAGAAATTGACTATGCTTATCAATCACTTACTCTTCATGAACCTCACTTATCAACATGTGACACAATTGTCCTCGGTGGCAAGGGCAATGGCTTCTCCGTCGATCCATGGCGGGTCCAATACTTCAATCCAACGGCAGATAATGTGTTTATGCTCATAGGTTGCTCAGCTCAATCACCACTTTTCCAAGGCTTCCCTGGAAAGCACTTGCCTTGTCGAAACGTTTCGGGTATGGGCTGCGAGGAGTATTACGGATGCCCGGCCTGGAGTTTAATGGGCCACAGGCATGAGGGCTCGATGTTTGGGTTGAGCCCACCAGAATGTTGTGCTGTGGCATTTGAGGCTATCAAAGCAATAAATCTGAGTAAACTAGTGTGTGAAGGGTATAGCAGTGCTTATAGTCTTGCACCATTGAAGGTTGATGGGCCTAGTGGATGGTCTTATGGGATAAGAGTGAAATACTCTGTGCAAGGAAATGAAGAATTTTGTAGAGCATGTGAAGCAACTGGTGGAACTTGTGGGTATGGCACTGATGGTGTTAGGCAGATGTGTATGTGTGGAGATTTCAATTCCACATCGAATTGTGATTCAGGTCAGATTTTAAAGTTTTACAATTTTTGTTAATTTTCTTGTTTGTTTGTTTTTTGGGCTAATTTGACTTCTTTGTTATAAATAACAATTTTTTAAATCAATAGATAGTGCTCGCTTGTAATTTGATTTTTATGATTTTAAAATTAATTTTAAGAAAAAATCATATTTAAAATTTTATCCAAAATCAGTTTTAAATTTATAAAAATCTAATCGCAAATAATTATAATTCATTATCTCAAAAGAATTTTTCTTTATTTTTTGCCCAAAAAATGTTACTATTTACAATAGTAATATTAAACTACCCTTCAATATCAAAACAATTAAAAGTCAAAACCTACTTTTGAGATAATAATCAAAGGGTGAGGAGTTTTAAGCTTGAAAATTTCATCCATCATCTTGATAAAAAATTTCACTAACTCAATAAGTGCTATTATATTATAATATAACTTGTAATGCACGAAATCATAAAATCCCTTTAAGATTTTTTTTTTTAAAACAAAAATTTTGCATGATTGGATTGGCAATTTAGTGCTAAATTAGGCCTATTAGTAATTGAATTGTCAAGCAATTACCTCCATAGGCGGAACTAGACTTCAAAACTCGCAAGAATCAAGAATAATCATGGAAAAAAATTAAATTTATCAGGTGGATATAAAAAAATTTAAAATTTTTAGTATTATTATTATAATATAAAATATTTATAAATATAATAAAGCATTAATAACAAATATAACCTTAGGACAATTTAGAAAAAATTATGAAATATCTATTTAATATATAAAATTTCAAAAATTTAGATGGACTAAATGTATATATTTTAATATATGTATATATATATATATATATAACATAAAATAAAAATTTTAAAATTTTGAGAAGTCAATGTAATATATTTTTAAAAATGTATTAAAAGTATATGGATATAAAAATTAATTTTGGGAAGCTTGAGAGGCCAGGCAGCTTCCACCTAATTCTACTCCCTATTTACATGCTAAATGAATTGTCTTATTCAATTTTTTTTTTATTAATTATCTTATTACATTGTATTGATCCAAAAATCTTATAAGATAGTTAATAGATTTCTTTTACATGGCCTAGACCTAATATGAATCAAATTCGAATTTAAAAACTTGCAAGATAAATACAATATATGAAAACGTGTCAAGTTTGAACTTGTCAAAGTTTTTTTTTATGTCAAAATCAGTAATTTAAATTTAGGATTTAAAAAAAAAAAATTATCAATTCTTGAGAGAGAATGATTTTTAATGAAAAAAAAAATGTTACAAGTTATAGAGAAGGAATGACCATGATGGTAGTTGAAGGTGCAAATTTATATTCTTATTGAGATCAGTTCCCTGCAGGACATGTATCCCCATCACAGAGGAAAAAAATATCATGTGCAGCATGAAAGGATAAGTACCACATTAAATGTCCCTTGAGCACAACATGGCCACTGCCATGTTATGTGCTGTTATTGACAATAACCCTCTGAATAATATTTTATGATTGTTGATAGAATATGTATACTTTATTACTCTTGAAATGTTAACTTAGGAGTGGCGGAAAAATAAAAGGATCGAACTCTAAATGTTGTTCAATATATCATTAAATAGGTAGCTCATAGCTTCTTAATAGAGTGCTCTAGCTCGAGAGAGGTCAAACTCAAAAGTGGCCACAATCCTGAGCGTTAGATTGCTATCTTTGAGCTATAATTTCTTTTCGGCCTTAATTATTCAGCTCAAGTCTATAAGGCTTATTTATTGAAAATTAGACTTTGGTGTTGAGACCAAATATTATATCTTCATATTTATACATAGTCGGATTGTATATAATATTTTTTGAAAAAAAAAAAAAACATGAATTGTCTTATTCTTATTAATATAAAATGAATTGTTATTATGTACAGTTATTTCAGCAACAAGCAACAGAACGTGGCAGAGGCACAGGATAGTAGGCGCACTGGCAGGTAACCTTCTATACAATTCTATTGGCAAGGCCGTTGCCTTGTTGACAATACAACTTATCTAATTTGTTGACAATTCTGCTTGCCCAATGTTTCCTGCAGCTTGTGAAAATAACGTATTCACCATAATTATCCATTTACACAAAATTATTTATGTTAAAATTAAGAAATTACATAAATAACAAATGATAATTCTTTTCAACTACTTTTTTTTATAACTATTTTACCAAGTGAAAATTTATATTTCACTATTTTACTTGTTTAAGTAATTTTTTTTTTTAATTAAAAGTCTAAATGAAAGCTAATTTCTAAAACTATCTTACTGTTAAATAAAAAATAATAATAAACTAATTATCAAAAGATTAAGGAAGCAGCGTGTTATACTTATATATTTGCTATTATTATTTTTAAAATTTCCATTTAATTATTTTTTAAAAATAAATTGCAGGATCTTTGATCAGTATATTAGCATGGATCGTCGCCAATCTGAGTTGAAAAAGGGAGCCAATGCCAATTCTGATGTCTGATGAGATTGCTTTTTGGGTCCACTGTTATAATTTATACATCAATAGGGAGAGAGAAAAGCATATTTTTAGAGGAAAAAAATTATATTTAACAGAATATGCGAATTTTGTTATTAATTATTTAGAAAATGTTTTATATATTATCCATCACTGCATTTATCAAGATCCTTTTTAACTCTTTCCATGATGATTTATTAAATTAATTCATTTTTTTTTTTTAAATACTGCAATCATATAACATTTTATTGATTGGAGTCCTTAGTTTTAAGCTCATTTATCTCCAAGAAGAAAATTAAAACATTTTTTTTATCAATGTAATAATTAATTTAAACTACAAAAAAAAAAATATACAAAATCTTTATGAGATATTAAATAAACATAAATTTTAAATTAGATTTCTTCTTATATCTGATAAACTAAAGTAATGAAATTAGCATTTACACTCCCTTTATGGATATAGGAGTAGAGGTTTCTTGTAAGTATGAGAAATTAATTTTATATTAGTATTTCTTAATCCATAATTTTATTTTTATCTATTAATCTCAGCAAATAAAGGAAAAAAAAATTTACATACCACATCAAGTACTAGAGGAACATTTGGTAAACTTTTTTGATAAAACTGTTAATTTTTTATTTTTTATTTTTAACTGTTATATATATCAATTTGATTATTTTTTTAGTAATAAATGTTAGATATTGAAACAAATGTTTATTATAAAAATTATAATTGAAATTTTTTAAAATAGTTCATATTTATTTAAATAAAAAAATTAATTTATTATATTAAAAATAATATTTAAATAAAAATAAATATTAATATATATTTTTAATAATTATTAAATACATAAATAATAATTACTAATAATAATTTATCAAACATTTATTAATATTTAACTATCAACTAAGAGCTATTAGGACAACTAAAATATAATAAATCGTGGCCTGAAAACCCATGTGACTAAAAATGAAAATTGCTGTGTATAGTTTTCATATGTCAGCATCATCACAGTGATTGACAACCATTTGAATTGATTACGCAATGAAGCATATGTGAGATTGAAATATTATGATTCTGTCCAGCAGAGGTAATACCAATTATGTGGAAAAAATGAAAGATTAATAAAATCCTAAGATTTGCCAACAGTTTCAAAGAGTACTTGATTCTGTCTAGTATTAAACTGAATTTCAGAAATTATTATATTGTGAACATCCATATTATAATTAAAATAATAATAATAATTTTTTTTTCTTCAAAAATTTGTATAATAAAATAATTATAAATAATAAATTTTTAAGACGATCAATTACTAAGTAGTATAAAAATATTTATTTTTTATTTATATAAAAATAAATTTATATGTAATTAAAATAAATAAATAAATATGTGAATTTATTTGTATATGATTAAAAAAAATATACTCTCATTTTATTAATAATTTATATTTTAATTAAAACCATTTTAAATTAAAATTACTTAAATGTCCTTATAGTGTGTAATTAGAAAACTAGTGACTCATTAAATGTCATTGTATAGTTTTTATTTTTTATTTTTTGGAGGAGAATCCTTGTATAGTTAAAACAGGTGAAAAAGGCCACTAGTTTGTTTATTCTTCCTAATCAGATTGATTTTTGGAGATTCACGAATTTCTTGTATTACGAGGTGGTTAAGTAATCACTGTGCTACTCATAATGCAATAGCCTGCCAAAGTTAATTATAATGATTATATTAATTTATATGTTGATTGGTTATTGAGACCAAACATGTTTTAAATAAAATAAAAATAAAGAAAAAAATAGTCGTGACTCGTGAAGATTAAGGTTTGAATTCAATTTATGATTGTTGTTGCCCAAGTAAAATTGGGAAACATAATTGAGTAATGATTCATCTAATGTCTATTGTTGGAATCATCATTGCCAAGCGAATCTTGCGAAACCCAGATATTATATCTGCTGCTAACTCTGCTGCTATTCTCTTCGTGGTCCACTCGCTTCCACTACAGCTACAATCGTCCTTCTATGATATGTACACGTCAAATCCAACTCACCATCCCCAACAACCCCAAGTATATATATAAAAATCTCCATTTCCATTCCATTCCCAGTAAATCTCTGTTTTTTCATTCGATTTTCGCCTCCCCATACCTCTCTCACGGGAGGATTGGATTTTTGTTTCGTTTTTTTTTGGAAGCAAATGGCTTTATCTTTCTATCTCTCTCTCTCTTCCCATAAGCCTATGATTCCTGTGTCTTCTTCTTCTTCTTCTTCTTCTTCATTAACTCGGCGATCCCTATCTCCAATTCACCATCTTCCAGAAGTCAACTGCTCTGTTTTGGGAACACATATTTACTGTGGGAAGCTAACAAGCGGAAATAGGTATGGAAATGGAAGTAGTAGTAGCTGCAGCAGCAAAAGTACGACTCTTGTTACTGCCCTTTCCAGTGTCTGTGGAAAGTCGTCTCTGCCCATGGCTGCATTTAATGAGGTCTGCCCCAGAATTTAATTTCTAGTTTGTGGGTATTTGAAGTTTCTTATAATTTTTTTAATGATTTTTTTTTTTTCTAATTCGTAGTTAATTGAGTCTTTGATTAATCGGGTGGATTTATCGGAATCCGAGGCTGAAGCATCGCTTGATTATTTATTAAATGATGCTAGTGAGGCATTGATCAGTGCCTTTCTTGTGTTGCTGAGGGCCAAAGGGGAGACTTATGAAGAAGTAAGTATTGTCTACATTGGAGTTATTTCATTTGACTTGTTGTTAGTACTCGAGTAACTTAAAGCCTATGACCTGGTGCATTAATTTCTTTCAGACGTAATAATTTCATCAATTTGCTTTTCTTGTTTTTGGTTAACAATAATTTAATTCCACACATTCAATTATTTTGAAAGATATTGTTTCTGGAAATTTGCTTTGGTAACAAAAAAAATAGTTTATTTTGGGATTTCTTGGGCTAAAGATTGTAGGATTGGCAAGGGCAATGATTAAGCATGCGATGAAAATTGAAGGGTTAGTTGATGCAGTTGATATTGTTGGAACTGGTGGGGATGGAGCAAATACGGTTAATATTTCTACAGGGGCATCAATACTTGCTGCTGCTTGTGGTGCTAAAATTGCCAAGGTCACACTTTATTTATCTTTAAAGTAACACAATAAAATTTTTTTATCATGTCATATGATTGGTTGTGAGTTGTGACATTCTAAATGCTAAAAAACTTTGCTTGTTTGCTTCACAGCAAGGGAATCGTTCAAGTTCTTCTGCATGTGGAAGTGCTGATGTGCTCGAAGAACTGGGGGTAGTAATTGACCTGGACCCAGAGGTAGGTTGACTATGAATGAAAGTAATTAATACCTCTAGGCGGTACTGCTAATGTAGCGTTCTGATGCATCCTGAATGCCATTTTGGACTTCAAAGCAGTTTTTTTTTGGTACGAGGACCGCATGTTAAATGTGATAAGGTGTAGGTTTATGAACCAACAGACTACCTCATATGCAGCATATGAATGTTTATCATGTTCCACCAAGCTAATAGTTATTGCTCTAATTTTGGGAGCCCCTCTCTTTACCAATTTTTGTATGGTAGTGACATGTTTAACAGCTGTTTTCCCTTTTTCATGCTAGAACCCACAAAATCAAAGCCAAGTAATATTCATTTGCACTTTAGAGCGTTGAGGGGTTAATCCATGCATACAAAATCCCCATTAGTGGGGGAATCTTGCTGTTTTAACCCATGGGAATCTGATAAAATTTATTGCAAGTAAAGGCATAGAATTTTTGGCCAAATCCAGGCGCACTTCAACTTCTAATCTCTTCTGGGGTTCACACTTTCCATTTAGTGGTAGAATTAACCATTGCCTCTAATTTGAAACAATAATAACTGGTCAATGTCTAAGAACTATTACTGGTAACGTGTCAATTTCTTGCTAGATTTTGTTAGTACTCTTCATGGCCACTTCTTATCATTTCTCTTCTAGAGCTATGTGTGTGCAATTGTGTTGTGGGGATTGAATCTATAACGAAAGAGTTGGTACAGTAAGGTTCCAGTTGATCTGATGGGCATGCATCTTTTTATATAACTTTTCATGTTATCTTTCCCTTATTTTCAGAAATTTTCTAAATATTAGTACTGCTGTTTTGGCTTCTTTTTCTTCGCATTCCTAAATGGATGACCCTATAGATCATAACTTAGATAGGTGAAATTCAAACCACAGTTTTGGAAATCTATTCAATTATAGATAATTTTTTTTTGCATATATTGTGATGAAACCAGGGGGTATCAAGATGCTTGAATGAAGCAGGAATTGGTTTCATGATGTCTCCAAAGTACCATCCCGCGATGAAGATTGTCAGCCCTGTGAGGAAAAAACTAAAAGTAAAGACAGTATTCAATATATTGGGCCCAATGTTGAATCCTGCATGTGTACCTT
>CANXYC011222222.1:0-13397 GCA_948193065.1 Aleurites moluccanus | reverse complement strand
AGATTAGACAGTGCTATTCGATTGTGAGCACTACTGTTCTATTAAGCCTAACCATATCATGATTTCTTAACCATGATCTTTGAATTGACCTTTCCTTTAAATAGAAATATATGTAAATATATTTATTACATATTGCACTTTCATATCTTACTAAGTTGAAGGCTCACCCCTCTTCTGTGGATTTCAGGTGATAGTGTACCTCGTGAAGGAGCTAGTAAAGAAGATCAAGCTTCTTGATTTATTCTTCCAAGAAGCCTCCATTGTCCATTGTAATCATTTTGAAATATATCTATGTATATTCATTGTATGGTATTATGGTATTGTAAGTATTGGGAGTACACTCTAGAGCTCCGTAGTTAGTTATTAAAGATGACACTATTTTGATGTATAAATTGTTACATTTTGGGTTGCCCTTGTTCATTGGTGATGTGGGATACATCTTTTGACCAGTAAGGAACAAGAGGAAATTATGAAATGATAAAAATAAAGATATAAATTATGCTTATATGGATCATAGAAATGAATATTGAATGATATCTATATTTATTATGAAAGTGTAATATAAATGAGATCCAGGATATGGGAGTTCTACGGGTTTATGGTGGCCTTAAGCCTACCCTTGCCCTAGGACCGTCGCACTACTGGAGTTAGGGTGTAACAACTGATGTGTTCTAATGATGTGTCACGATATGTGTCAAACCCCAACTCTAATGGTGCGACGGTCCTAGGGCAAGGGTAGGCTTAAGGCCACCATAAACCCCTAGAACCCTCATATCCTGGATCTCATACACATTTTATATTTACATCATATATAATTATCATTAAAACATTCATTTCAAAGATTTAGGTAATCACCATTCATACATATATGTGTTTATCATTAAGGAATTTCCTCTTGTTCCTTACCGATCAAAAGATACTTCCCACATCACTAAGGAACAAGGGTAACCCAATTATAACAGTTTAGACATCAAAATATTATCATCCTCAACATCTATTTACGGATCTCTAGAGTATACTCTCAATACATACAGTTCCATAATACAATTTAATAAATATATAAATCAAAATGATTACAATGGAGACTTCTTAGAGGAATGAATCAAGAAGCTCGATCTTCTATATTAGCTCCCTCTCGAGCTACACTATCATCTGAAATCCACAGAAGAGGAGTGAGCCTTCAACTCAGTAAGATATGAACATGCAATATAAAAGATTAATTCATTCTAAGGAAAGGTCAACCCAAAGAATATGGGTAAGAAAAATATCAAATGGTCATGCTAACAAGAACAAAAGTGCTCACAATTGAATAGCACAATCAAATTACATGGTAGAACTATAGAGTGCATCAGTAGCCTTACTAACTATCACAACAGAGTGCATCGGTGGTCCTTGCTACCTTATCATAAATGCATGCTTGGCCAGGCATATGCCTAGAGTTCATAGTCCCCTCTAGGTGGAACACTAATAAAAACCCTATCAGCTAGGTTCCCAAAGTGCACAATGGACCAATGAATTTACTCTCATTGGGAAGAGCATTCTATCCATAGGGTCATACGATTGCAATCTCACAAGACCATCAAAAATTACATAAATTTAGTCCAGTAACAAATAGGTTTCATATGAACTTGGTCCAAAAAAAGATGACCAAGTCATTTACAAGATAAGCATAGAAATCACATGAAACAATTATCATTGGTTTTGAGAATATCATAGAAGCTTTAATTAATAGGTCATTAATACAATGTCATATTTGTGAACATTATAAAGGCTTGGACAATCATTTCAAAGAAACAATATGCATATACAATGTTCATACTTACCTCTACACAAATTTATCCTTGAATTTCCTTCAATAATTTGCTCAAACAATAATCTCTTCAAATTCCTTGGTTCTCTTCTCCTATGAAATTTCCCCAAACATTCAAAATTAGGGTTTTCCTTAATCAATAATACACAATATGATTTCTTGAAATTTAACCTTTTTATAGTTTCTATTTTTGATTTCCAACATCAATTTAGTTCAACTCTTAATGAAAAAAAATCTGAATTAATTTTGAATTTACTGTTCATGTTACTATTCATGACAGCTCATAATTTCTGATTTCTTCCACATTAATTACCATTAATAGCCTCAAAATGCTTGTAATAAATTCTATATACCCATAATTAATTATCCTAACTACCAAAATTTATTAATCAAAAAGAAAATGTCATTTGAAGAAATTTTACACTATTTCTCCAAAACTGATTTTCTTGAGAAAATCTGCTTGAAACTGAAGA
This sequence comes from Aleurites moluccanus, assembly GCA_948193065.1. Lineage (NCBI taxonomy): Eukaryota > Viridiplantae > Streptophyta > Magnoliopsida > Malpighiales > Euphorbiaceae > Aleurites > Aleurites moluccanus. The sequence continues at coordinate 11,114 of CANXYC011222222.1, read as the reverse complement.
TTGATGCCTTAAAATGTGATAATCTAGTGATTTAATACATAAATTTTGAGTATTAATGAACTAGAAAGGAAATGGAACAAATCTGAGAAGAACAGAAGAGAAATGAAGAGAAGAAGAAGAAAAAAATAATAATGAAGAAATCGCTACCGGGCACTAGTTAAATAGGCTACTGCCTCACAATTTCTTCTCGCCATCTTGCCTCGCAAAGTCGCCTCTGTAAAGCCACCTCGCATAAGCTAGCTCGCAATTGCCACTTCGCCAATTCCACTTCGCATATGCCGCCTCACATATGCTGCCTCGCCAAACTCTCATCGCAAACTCCACTTCGCATATGCCGCCTCACATATGCCTCTTTGCCAAACTCGCCTTGCCTAACTCCACTTCGCATATGCCACCTCGGCAATGCCTCTTCGCCAAACTCGCCCCGCCTAACTCCACTTCGCATATGCCACCTCGGCAATGCCTCTTCGCCAAACTCGCCTCGCCTAACTCTACTTTGCATATGCCACCTCGACAATGCCTCTTTTCCAAACTCACCTCGCCTAACTCCACTTCATATATACCACCTCATTAATGCCTCTTCGTCAAACTCGCCTCGCCTAACTCCACTTCGCATATGCCACCTCGGCAATGCCTCTTTACCAAACTTGCCTCTTCTCCAATTGCCAGTTCGCATTGCCGGCTCGCAAATTCCACCTCGCATTTGCCGGCTGGCAATGCCACTTCGTATATATAGCAGATTCTGTCGAGCTGGAACCCCTTCCTCATCAACTCATACTAAACTAGCTCGCAAATGAGCTACAGACATCCAAACTCCTTGATTCTTTTTGTCACTTAAAATAGAGACTCAGATATCCAACATGTCCAAAATTTAAATCAAAAGGAGATCTACACAAACTATGGTGAATTTCTAAAATTCACCCTGACTTTACTGCCCAAAATCATCCGAACAGGTCTAATTTATTTCAATCTTAACTAAGCTATACTTATCCAATTCCCCTAAAATTTTACAGTCGATAATATAACACATAAAGGAACATTTCTCATGTTTACACTTTTATCTCATTCAACCTCAAACATTTCCAGAAAAATAAACATTCTCAGATTTTCTGCGGAAAATCGGGAACCAGACAGGTTTTGGTCGAGGAGGCATATCTCCTCACACACACAAAATTTCCAAAACAATTTTACAGATTTAAAAATAAAAATCTGCAACTCACATGATTTACACTTTTCTAATTTATTCCTTTAAAGCCTCAAAACTGATTCATCAAATTATTCCTACATACCAAAATTCTGGAATTTTTCCAAAACATTTATCCACACATCTCAAAAATCTGAAATGAAAATAAAATAAAAATATAAATCAAATATTTATTATTGGGTATTACAATAAGAAGGCTAAGAAAAACCAAAACAAGAACAATAAGCATCCTAAGAAGCGAAGCATTGCGAAGGTCAAATGTTTCAACTGTGGTAATAAGGGCCACTATGCTAAGGACTATAATGCACCTGAAAAGGTAAATTCAATTTACTCATATGTAAGTGAAATTTCCGTTTCTAGCTCTGTTTTGCTAACAAAAAGTCATCTTTTGTGGATTGTAGATTCGGGAGCAACAAACCATGTGACGAAAGATCATGAAGCCTTTGTAGACTAACATCGACTACCCAATAGGGTACGATGGATATATCTGGGGAACAACGCATGCGTTAAAGTTAAAGGGATTGCTCCTACATGATGTCTTATTTGCTCTAGAAATTAGACGAAATTTTATTTCGGTTGTAGTTTTGCTTAAACTAGGTTTTTCTTGCAAATTTCATGATGATTCAATACATTTATTTTTGGGACAAATATTTTATGGTTCTGATTATATTCTAGACAATTTTCTTGTTATAGATATTATAAACAATATGATTTCCAATGTTAGTTTTTCCTTAATTTCTACTTCACAAAATTATGAGAATGATGTGAATGTATGGTATACTAGACTTGGTCATATTGGCCAACAACAAATAAATCATTTAACTAAAGTAGGTCTTTTAGATAACTACGATAAGGTAGATTTGCCTATCTGTGAGCATTGCCTAGTGGAAAAAATAGCAATAAAACCTTTTGGAAAAGAAACTAGGGCCAGTATTATATTACATTAGTTCATTCAGACATTTGTGGTATAATGAATATGAGGGCTAGTCATAATGTCTATTATTTCATCACCTTTATAGATGACTATACACATTATGGTCCTGTCTATTTGATTTCACATAAATCTGAAGTTTTAAGTTGCTTTAAGACTTATCTCAATTTGGTTGAAGATCAATTAGATAAGAAAATTAAAGTATTAAGAACCGACAGAGGTTAAGAATATTTGTCTGATCAGTTTAGATAATTGTGTGATGAACAAGGAATAGAATATCAGTTGACTATTCTGCGAACTCGGCAACAAAATGGTGTTGCTGAGAGGAGAAATAGAACTCTTCTTGAAATGGTTAGGTCTATGATGGCTCAAGCAAACTTGCCCATTACCTTTTGGGATGATGCGCTATTAATAGCCACATATGTGCTTAACTGTATGCCCTATAAATCAGTTAACTTCACTCCATATGAGTTTTGGATAAGTCTTCAACCTGACTTAAACATCCTAAAACCTTAGGGATGTGCCGCCTATATTCATAATACCTCTCATCCATATGGGAACTTAGGCATAAAAGGTAGGAAAAAGTATTTTTATGAGATATTAAGAACTGTCAAAAGGATATGTTTTCATAGGTGAGCGACATAATGGGAGTATAACTGAGTTTGAATCATGAGACGTAACGTTCTTAGATAATGATTTTCCTAAGCAAAGGGATTTAAACTATGAGTTCTCCTTATTTGAGACCTTAGATCAATATTCAACAAGACCACTTCATCTGAGTGGGAGGAATTTGGTGGATGGCATTGGTACAGTTCCATAAACTAGTCCGAATGAGAGTGATCCTGGTCCTATTGGAAACTTGATTGATCATGGATTAAATGATAGTCTAATGAAACTTGATGAAAATGTTCTTCAAGGTTCAAAGTTGAGACGTAGCAACCGTGGAAATATTCCCCGTTGTCGATTTGTGATTTAAGGAGCCAATGAGGTTTTTATGGTTGTGTCGCAATATGATGAAGAGACAAAGAATGTAAAAGAGGTTCTCTCTTGCCCTGCTAAGGATAAATGGATGAAAGCAATGAAAGAGGAAATGAAGTGCATGAGATCAACTCAAGTATGGGATTTGGTAGATCTCCCAAAAGGACATAAACCTATTATGAATAAGTGGATTCTAAAAATTAAGCGTAAAGCAGATGGCAGCATCGAGAGATATAAGGCTCTTTCTTGTTGTAAAGGGAGATACACAATAAGAAGGAATTGACTACGAAGAGACATTTTCTCCTATTGTGTGATTTACCTTTATTAGGTTAATTTTAGCGATTATGGCAAATCTTAATATGGAATTACATCAAATGGATGTAAAGACTGCTTTTCACAATGGAGAATTGGATGAGGAAATTTACATGCATCAACCTGTAAGTTTCATCAAAGAATGCCATGAACATAAGATTTGCAAATTGATGAGGTCAATTTATAGTCTAAAGCAGTCTTCAAGGCAATGGTACAATCGATTTCATAATATAATCATGTCAAATGATTTCAATATGATAGATGAGGATCATTGTGTTTATACTGAAAGATCAAAAGATAAGTTTGTCATTATTTCATTATATGTTGATGACATATTACAAGGAATATTTGTGTCATATCAAAGAATGGTTATCATCCAAATTTGAAATGAAGGACATGGGTGAAGCTACATATATTCTTGGAGTTAAGATTTCAAGAGATCGTACTAAAAGGATGTTATCTCTTTATCAAGAGTCATACATTATGAAAGTCCTTGAATGATTCAATATGCGTGAATGCAAACCCATAGATCTCCTATAGCCAAAGGCAAGACATTAAGTCGAAGGTTATATCCTAATACTCCAGAAGAAAAAAAAAAACTGTATGAAAAATGTCCCTTGTGCTAGCGCAGTTATGAATATAATATATGCAACGATGTGTACAAGACCTGATATTTGCTTTGTCATTGGGATGGTAAGCACATATTAATCCAACCCAAGTCTAGCACATTGGAAAGCAGTTAAAAGAATATTGAGGTATCTGAAAGGCATTACAAGCTACATATTGTGTTATCAAGGTGGAATCCTGAAGTTGAAGGGCTATACTGATGCTTATTAGGCTGGAGATGTGGATGAGAGAAAATCCACTTATGAATTCATTTTCTTGCTTAATAATGGTGTAATATCATAGAGTAGCAAGAAACAATCTTGTATAGCATTATCCACAATAGAAGCTGTATTTGTTACATTTTCAGCTACGGTACAAGAGGCAATCTGGTTAAAGAGATTTTTGAATCATTTGGGTAAAGGGAATAACAATGAATCGATTTTAATAAACTGTGACAATCAAGCAGCCATTGCTTATACCAAAGACCCAAAATTACAATGCAAGACTATTGACACAAAATATAATTTTGTGAGAGACATGGTTACACGCAAAGAAGTAAACATGTAATACATATCTACATATGAAATGGTTGTAGATTCTTTGACCAAACATGTTCCTAGAGATGTATTCACTAGGCATACTAAATCTCAAGGATTGCGTAGATGTTGATGTATTTTCTTTATTTGTTGTTTTTGTTAACAATATTCATTTTTGCTATTATTCATTAATATTAAAAACATGGTAATTATTTTTGTGCTTACATGAGTATGAATGTAATAGTACATTTATTGTTATTTATATTGTGAAAGCATGTTAGATAGAAATAAGATTGACCGTCTCACATGAGTAATAGCCTTTATTTTATCTAAGTGATGAATAAAGATGAGACTATTTTAAATAAATTATCTGAGAGATAAAGAGAGAGCTCATGCTTAAAATAAGATAGTCACCTCATTTATGGAAATGAGATAAGCATATCATTGTGATGATATTAAAGTGGCAAATTATATATAATTGTACCTTTTATCTGTCTAAATCACCATATGCAAGTTATGAGATTAAATTGAATGGATTAGTGTGTCTAAATCACTCAAGATTAGACATTAAGTATGTCTAAAGTGTCATCTACATAGTATTTCCAAAATCAAGAAATAAGTTTTTTTTTTTTTATAGACATGTGCTCATGAGAAAGGAGTAAACACTATGACATGCATATTGTACCAAATGTGTGAATTATTGTGACCAATAGGAGGACAAAAGTGAAGATCTTAACTTTTAGAAATATAAGACCCTTAAGAAATATGGTTCTTAAAATTTACTATCTTTATAACTTTTGATTAGTTTCTAAGATATAGTTTAGTGTTTAATATCTTAGAATGTTATTGGAAGATCATGAGTGATTCGATCTATTGGAACATTTCTGAAAAGGCAAGCTGAATTATGATTGAGGAAACTTATTAAAGGGAAGATTGCTTTGAGATCATATTTAATTTTGTGTTCACATGTATACCAATTATATTCATAAGTGATTATAATTATGAATACAATTTTTTTGTTTAGAGATTAAAAGAGAAACAAAGAAATATGATAAGCAATCTGGGGTGGTGCATGCTTTATCTACTCAAAATATTCTTGTCGAGATGCTATTTATCTTTAACCAGTGTACAGCATAGAACTCTCATAATATGTCGGTCATACGGTATACTTGCCTAGTATAAAATGTCTAAAAGGCTTATCACAAATGGGGTGTATCTAGTCATATGCGAGTGAGAGAAGTTAGAATTAATAGGTTGGGTTCAGATATGTCCATGATGGATGGATAGACACATATCCGTTAATAATTAAATTAATTAATTAAGATAATATTAAAAATTATATTATCAGATAAAGAGAAATTCAAAAGGATATTGATAATATTATTCAAAAGGGATCATATTATCTAATATCTAAAAAATCTAATAACATTTTTTTTTTTAGCCAAAAAATTGAGAGCAGAAAAGAAAAGTACTCTCTTTATAAAAATTAAAAATTCTCTTAAAATCTTTTTCATGGTGATGAAGAAACTGTAAAGTTGGTGGTATTTAGACTGTGGTTCAGAAACTCTCCGTTCGTAATTGTTTTATTGGCTAATGATACAAATTCATATAAATTTGCGCTATAAGAAATAGGTACTCTACTATATATTTAGATTATATGTAATCTAACAATGCTATTTGAATATATTATGAGTCGAATTCAGGTCAACTGAATTCAAATCGAATCATTTGATCGGATCAAAATTCTCTATTTAATAGAATTTGATCTAAAAAATCAATTATCTATTTTTTGTTATTGTTCATTTAATATTGGATATGAAATATGAAATTGTGGAGTTTAATATTGATAAGTTCAGAAATGATTTTTATTTTGAGTTACTATTAATTTAGTATTTTATTTTAATTATTTTTTGTAGTTTGAATCATCAATTAAACGGTTTTAATTTTAAATTATTGAGATTAGTAATGAAAAGGAAAAATATTATACTTTTTAATAATAAAATATTATAAATTAATTGGATTAATAAATGAAATTTTTTTATTAACAATGATGAATTTAATAATTATTTTGAAGTTGGAATCAATTATTTTTTTAACGAACTAAATTGTAAAGTTTTTATATTAAAAGATTTTTTATTTTTTTATGATTGATAAAAGATAGACATAGTATTTTAAAAACAAAAAATAAAGATGAATTAATATTCTAAATAAAAAAATGATAGAATAGTCAACTTAGCTTAAAAAAATAAAGACGAAACATGCAAAAAAATATTATTATTTTTTTATAAGAAGGAAGAAAAATTAATATAATGATGAAAAAAGTACAACCTAAAAATATTAACAAATAGACTAAACAAAAAGTCTAAGAAAGGTTAGAATGTATCATCATCAAGCCTTGAAATAGAGAAAGACCTACTAATTTACTGAAACATGAGCACAAAAGCCTACAATGAAGCAAAAAATTCAATCTTGATAAATGGATAATAACAAATCAACCGACTATCAAAACAACCAGAAGACCAGTAGACCGAATAATCAAAACAACCGAAATCAGAAGATCAGCAATAGAAGAAGATTATCTTCATTCCAATAGGTAGACCAAAGAACATAAACCAGGAACAATTAGGTATTAGGAAACCAACTAACAATAGTTCTATATGTTTAACCTCTGATAGACATAAATCAAAGTTAACGTAATTTATTTTCTTTGAAGCTATTGATAATCTTGCTAATGAGGAATAAAAATAAGGTCCAATAGCCAAGCCTAAAGCAACAAGATTTGATGAGTTAAATAGGCCTCACTCAAGAGATTTGAGGGTCACTTGGAGTCTTTGCCTAAAAGAAGCTTCTCTAAGACATGGTCATGCTTCCCAAAGGCAAAGCGTAGGACCTTGGAAAGAGGCAAAGAAGACGTCTTCGCCCCTTTCTACTAGGAGGGTTCGTCTCTTGATAGTTTAGTAGAGAGCTAAAGACGAACTAAGGGATCACAAGCAAACGTACATCACCTTTCTTCTTATTAAATACACCTAACATATCACCACGCCTTGGAACGATGAAACAGCCTAAACCTAACAGGAAGGCCATCATTTGTCATGTGGGATATCTCACATAGAGCAGTGCGGTACATGCAAATTTAATAACTTATCACGTAAGCTGATAAGGTGGCCCTGAACTCGCTGAGACAGCCACTTTCCGTTATAGAGGCCCAATAAGAGGCGGACACGTGGTGTTCTTACTACATTGCAACAATAGCTTCTATAAATATAAATTGAGGTAAACTCCATTTGGGGGGGGGGGGGGGGGTGCGGGGGGGGGTGTGTGGGTACTGTAAACAACCGGCCCAAACGTTCGACTAATTAACACACGCGGCAAACTTGGATCGAAATTGATACGATATATGTTAGAAAAAGTTTCAATAATCCGAGAAAGATTGAAGACAGCTTTTAGTCATCAAAAGAGCTATGTCGACTCAAAGAGGAAAGATCTTTAGTTTTCCATTGGAGATCTTGTATTTCTAAAGATCTCTCTAATGAAAGGAGTTCTACAGTTTGGCAAGAAAGGCAAGTTGTCTCCACGATTTATTGGACCTTTTGAGATTCTGAGTAAGGTTGGGGAGGTTTCATACAAGTTGGCTTGGCCTCCTAGCATGGAAAAGGTGCATTCGGTATTTCATGTATCAATGCTTCGGAAGTATGTTGCCGATCCTTCCCATGTGCTATAAGTGCCGGAAGTGGATCTCCAACCGAATTTGACATATGAAGAAGTCTCAACTGCAATCGTGGATCGAATGGTTAAAAAGCTAAGAAATAAGGAGATAACAATGGTTAAGGTTTTATGGAGAAACCAAGCTATAGAAGAGTGTACATGGGAAAGTGAGCGAAGCATGCAAGACAAATATCCCCATCTATTTCAGGCTTAAGGAAGGGTATTATAAATTCGAGGATGAATTTATTAATGGGGGGAAGATTGTAATATCTATAATTTTTGTCATTTTAATTAATTGTATGTTTGAAGAATTTAATTAATTGGAGATATAAATGTTTGAGGAATCCAGAAAATTCTGATTACAGGATTTTGTGAGGGTGATTGCATGATCTTAAAGAAATAATTTGATAAAGTGTAAAACATAAAAGTTGTGGATTTATGTCTTATCTTCAATTTAGTTAAGTGGTTTGGTAAAATTCTGTGTGTGTGAGGATTTATGCCTCCTTAAGCAGGACCTGTCTGGTTTATTATTTCTGTAGGAAATCTGTGTATGTTTGAATTTTCTAGGAATGATGGATGCAGTTTGAGCCAAAAGTGTAAACATGAAAAATGTTTCTTTATGTGTTGGATATTGTCTGTAAAATTTAAGGAGATTTGGATAAGTATAACTTAGTGGAGAGTGGGATTTCTTAGGTTTGTTCGGATGGATTTTGGGCAGTAAGTCAGGGTGAGATTTAGAGAGTCACCATGGTCTGTGTAGTTAAGTTTGTGATTTGAATTTTGGATATGTTGAGTCCCTGTATGTCTATTTTAAGTGAAAAAAATAATCAGGAAGTTTGAATATTTGTAGCTCATTTGCGAGCTGATTGAGTATAAGTTGTCGAGAAAAGGTTTCAGTTCAGCAGCAATTGGCATTTGCGAGCCGACAATGCGAGCTAGCAAAGTGGAGAAGTGAGATTGTCGAGGCGGCAATTGGTGAAGAGGGAATGTGTGAAGTGTCAGTTCGCGAGCGGAGTTTGGCGAAAAGGGAATGTGCGAAGTGGCAGTTCGCGAGCGGAGTTTGGCAAAGAGGGAATGTGCGAAGTGGCAGTTCGCAAGCAGAGTTTGGCGAAGAGGGAATGTGTGAAGTGGCAATTTGCGAGTGGAGTTTGACGAAGAGTGATTACCTAGGTGGCATATGAGAGGCGGCTTATGCGAAGAGGAGTTCGCGAGGAGAGTTTGGCGAGACAGCTTATGCGAGGTGGAAATTGCGGATTGGATATGTGAAGTGGGATTAGCAAGCTGGCTTATGCGAGTTAGCATTGCCGAGTCTGGTTGGCGAGGTGAACTGGCGAGCGGGATTTTGGGCAGTAGCCTATTTAACCCAATGCCAGTAGTGATTTTTCTCCACGATTTTCTTTCTTCTTTTCTTCGTTCTTCTTCAGTTTTTCTTAGATTAGTTCCATTTATTTTCTAGTGCATTAATATTCAAAAATTAAGGAATTAGATCCCTAGATTATTAGATTTTAAGGCAGTAATCATCAGTTCCAAGCAGATTATCTCAGAAAATTCAGTTTTGAAGAAATAAGGTAAAATTTCTTCAAATGTCATTTTCTTGTTAGATTAATAATTCTGGTAGTTAGAATAGTTAATTAATGGTATAAGGAATTTATTACAAGCATTTTAAGGTTATGCATTGTAATTAATGTTGGAGGAATCAAAATTTATGAACTGTCATGAATAGTAACATGAACAGTAGATTTGAATTAAATTTAGATTTTTCTTTAAGAGATGAATTAAATTGATGTTGGGAATTAAGAATAGAAACTCTAAGATGGTTAAATGTTAAGAAATCATAATGAGTATTATTGATTAAGGTAAACCCTAATTTTGAATATTTGAAAAATTTCTTAGGAGGAGAAAATCAAGGAAATTGAGGAGAATATTATTGAGCTAACTATTAAAGGAAAATTCAAGGATAATTTGTATTGAGGTAAGTATGAACATTGCATTTGCCATTGCTTCTTTGAAATGATATGTCCAAGCTTTCTTAATGTTCACCCATATGATTCTCATATACATGATATTGTAAAAGGCACCTATTATTTGAAATCTTTATGATGTTCTCAAACAACTATTGAATTGTTCCTTGTGATTTCATTATATGAATGCAAATGGCTTGGTCATTCTTCCTTGGACCAAGTTTATATGAAACCATTTGCTATCTTGATTGAATTTATGTTATATGTTGATGGTCTTACGACCAATATGTCTCTTATGAGATTGTAACCATATGACCCTATGGATAGAATGCTCTTCCCAATGAGAGTAAATTTATTGGTCCACTGTGCACTTTGGGAACCTAGCTGGTAGGGTTTTTACCAGTGTTCCACCTAGAGGGAACCATGAGCTCTAGGCGTATGCCTGGCCAAGCATGCGTTTGCGATAAGGTATCAAGGACTATCGATGCGCTCTGTTGTGATAGGTAGCATGGCTACTAATGCACTCTGTGGTTCTACCATGTTATTCGATAGTGCTATTTGATTGTGAGCACTTCTGTTCTTGTAAGCCTAACCACATGATGATTATTACCCATGTTCTTGGATTCGATATTTCCTTTGGATTATATATATATATATATATATATATATATATATATATATATATATATATATATATATATATATATATATATATGTCTTATATAATATAGCAGGGTATTATATAAGTGAGTTGAATGCTCACTCCTATTCTGTGGATTTCAGGTGATAGTGTAGCTCGTAAGGGAGCTAGTAGAGAAGATCTAGCTTCTTGATTTATTCCTCCAAGAAGCCTCCATTGTAATCATTATATTTATGTATAT
>CANXYC011222196.1:0-40749 GCA_948193065.1 Aleurites moluccanus | reverse complement strand
TAAATTTTAAAGAATTAATTAAAAAATTTAAATATATATTTAAAAAATTTAGAGGAGCCAAAGCAACCTCGATCCCTTGTGATTCCGCCAATTTCTCATAACCTTACGAGAGAGAGTTGAGAAATTTTGTACCGCGGAATAAATCCCACAAAACAAATACACAATTCTTCCTTTTGATAATAATGTAAAAGTAAACGAGGCAATTTAATGCGCTAATTGGAGATTCTGCTTTAATTTTTAAACCAAACTTTGGTTCTTATTTTATTTGCACCTCTCTTTTTCGTTTCTGTATTAAATTTGTACTTGTTTTATTTTGTTTATTTTAGCTTTTGCCTTTTAATTTCTATTACTATGTAGTCAATTTTTTTTTATAGAAAAGATAAAATTTATATTAATTAGAAGGAGAAATACATGATAGTAATAAAATTTATAATTCAAAAACATATTTTTTCAGTACATCTTTAGACCACAGAATATGAGTGTGAAAAATAAAATCAAATATAAAGAGAAAATAAATCATCTACTCTATAAGTATAGTTGAAATAGAGTTATCATATCTTTTAAAATGCCATGAAAACGAGTGACTCAATTTGAACTTTGAGTTTCAAATAAACCGAATCAATTTGTACTTTTTCACATTATATTTTTAGAGTATGATCATAATTTCTTTTAAAGAATTTTAATTTCAATATAAATTATTTATTTTAACATTATTAATAAAATAAATATATATTGTATATAACATCAACGTTTAAGGTTGTATCTCTAAAAGTTTCATTTTAAATATTATTAAAAAATATTTATTTCCAAAAAAGAAAAATTATGTAAATAATTCCATATTGATTAAAAATAAAAAAAATATATATATAAAAAACTTATAATAAGAAAGATAATTTACAAAACTCTTCAAGTTGCTATTGTAATTTACTCGAGTAATATCTAAACTCAATAAAATACGGAGAAAACAATAAAAAAGATAGGAATGGAAAAATACTTATGTTTATATAGAAAAAACAAAAAGAAAGATAAAGAATGAAAAAATACTTTTATTTTTTTTATATCGATTAGGGCTACAATTTTACACTTAAAATGTCTAAAATGTCCATAGAAAATAATTATATTTATAAAATTGTCATTATACTAAAAATAAGAAATAAATTATAAATATCAACAGCCCCCTCAAAATGGAGACTGATGAAAAATCAGACCTATCTTAGACAAAAAAACAATATGAAAAGCAGGAGCCAATGGGTTTGTGAAAAAATATGCTAGTTGCAGCTTAGAAGAAACATGTTGGAGAAGAACAAAATCTTATGTATACTTGTTTCGAACAAGATGACAATCAATTTTCAGGTGTTTCATATACTCATGAAACACTGGATTCTTGGTAATATGTATCGCAACCTGATTATCACAAAAAAGGAGCACAATAAGCTGAAGAGGAATCTAGAAATCCTTGAGCATATAAGTAACATACTACAATTCACACACAATATGCTCAAGGCTCCTATATTCAACTTTTGCTGAAGACTTTTGAAACAGTAACTTGTATCTTGGATTTCCATGTAATGAGAGATAGACCTAACATGATGCAATAACTTGTGATGGACTTTCTGGTTTAGGAACAAGCTGCCTAATCAGCATTAGAGTATGCAGTAAGTTAGAAATCACTTGAAGTTGAAAAATAAAGTCCAACTGAAGGACAAGCCTTCAAATATTTCAGCACATGAAATACAGCTTCCCAATGAATCTACTTGGGAGCTTCCATAAATTGACTAAATTATTGAGTAACATAGGTCAAGTTAAGCATGATTAAATTAAGTTATTTTCTGTTATAAAGTCCAACTTATTATAAATCTAATATTTAATATTTTGATTTTATCTTACTTTAATTCCTAAAATCTAGAAAATTAGATAAACAATTGTACTTTTCTTAAGTTTTCATTATTCAAAAAGTTAAAATTTGAAATAAAAATAAATAATTTTTAGTTTTTTAATTTTTACAAAATCTAATGCTCTCTTCTTTTTTTTATCTGCTATTTTAGAAATTCATCAATTTTTATTTTTAATTATTATTTTAAATTTTTAAAATAATATTTATTTATTTTTTTCTATTTTATCTTTATAGCATTGAACTAGAATACAATAATTTAATTTAAGATAAAGTTAAAAACCTAAAATTAAATAAGTTATTTTGAATCTAATTAATAAATCTTTTAATATATGTACAAAACTTTAAACAGAAAAAAAAATATATATATATATATATATATATATAATATTATTCTCTACACGAATTTCAGTAATAATGTTGAATAAATACTTAATCTGAAATTAAAAAGCTAACATATTTTATTATCTAATTATAATTATTAAAAGACATAAATATTATGTGTGTATTTTTTGACATTGAAACATTTTTTTTCTATGTACTAAAACGTTCTTTTATGTAAAATATGATTCATTCATATATTTTTTAATTAAAATTTTACGAATCAATAAATATAAGAAAATTCATATTATAAAATGTTAATCCATTATTTTTTAATTTAATTTTGACCCGTTAATTATATTAAAAAAAATTGACTAAAATTTTGAAAACAATCACTTAATAAATTAAAAAAAAAAAATCATTAACGTCTCTTTTGCTCTTCCTTATCTTAAAAGATTATCAAATCTCTTTTCTTCTTTATGTAAGTATTTTTATTTTTATTTTCTTAGGTAATTAGCTTTGGTTGTTTGCTCAAATTGATATGTTGTTTTTATCCTTTTTTAAAATAAGTAAATTAGTATTTATTTTTTTTAAATTCATTCATTTATTTTCATGTCAATTAATAGTAATAAATTTTTTTATGTTATATATTTAATAATTTATATACTTAAAAATTATATTTTAATTTATATAATGATAAAAAAAATTATAATAAAATTATAATTCCTTTGAATAAAGAAGAGTAGCTATTTCCCGATAGATGATCACATGCATGCCGTAGAATCTTAGGCTGGTTGAGGCCGGAGGGTGGGTTAAGTCTAAACTAGCCCCTAACGGCAAAGAGTGGCCTTTAATTAGATTACTATTATGATGGGCCACTTTTACTATTAAAAAAAAAAAAAACTCAAACTGGGAAGTTGAATCCTGAAAATAACTTCAGCACCAAATTAAAAATTTATTAGCGTAAAAAAATTTTCAAGTTGCTATGTAGATTGCATTTTCCAATTTATCTCGTGACCATGAATGACTAAAGCTCTTAACTTTTGTTAGATGAGTAGGTCAGCCTTTAATTTTTTTTTATCTCTAATCTAAATTACTTATTATTTCCGTCTGAAAAAATAAAATACATACATATTTAATATTTCACAACACTATAATTTTATTAATAAATAATTAATTATTATCTCCATCTTAAAAAAAAATTTCTTTTTCTTTTTCATCCATCGTAAAATAAATTCATCTTTTCTTTTTTAGATATTAGTTTAGTATGTAAATATCAAATATATCTCTCATTTATTTACATCAATATCATCACACATATTGATTACATTTTTATTTTCTTTATATTGAAATTATAACTATAATTAAAAATAAGAATACTTTAATTATTGTAAATATTAAAAAATAAAAATAAAATATTAGAAAGTGTATAATAAAAGTATTTTAAATAAGGATATTTTAGGAAGAAAGTAATAAAATAAAAATAATTAAACTTTTTAAATGAAACATAAAATGTTTTGGATTAAATAAAATATGCATGCTAAGAATATAATTATTTAAATAGAAAATAATGCATATTAATTTTAGTAAAAATATTCATTTTATTATATTATTATTTTTCTCTTGATTAAAATTTATAGGTGGTGAGATTTAGTATTAAATAAAATTTTGTAAGTGATGAAACTTTATTGGTTTGTAAAATTAATATTAAATAATAATTATATTTTTTCCGTCTCAAAAAGATAATTATATTTTCATTTTTTCTTCCGTTCAAATTATAGTTCAATTTTTTTTTTAAATATTAATTTAGTAGATAATTATCAAATATATCTTCCATTAATTCACATCAATATTATCATATATATAATTATATTTTTATTTTTTCTACATTAAAATTACAAGCTATAAAAGCCTTTTACTATTTCCATTAAAGAGTATTATAATAGACAATTAAAATAAATAATTTAATTATTATAAATATTAAAAAATGTATAATAGGAATAATTTAGGCAATAATATAAAAAAAAAAAGGTGATAAAATTAAGGGTTAATTAACCTAATATACTAAATCTCTTGGCTTTTTAAAAGTGTATTAACTTCCTCCTGACAAATGTCATAATATACTATTAGACCATTCCATTTAATTTTGCTATTAATTAACCCTTAGTCAACTCTACAAGGATAGTAAAAAGATAAAAATATCTTTACCCTTTATTTTTAATTAATTACATTCTATTTTTACTTAAAAAAAAAATTAAGGTTAAAAAATTTATTTTCATATTTTTGACAAATTTTAAAATAAAAAATAAATAAAAATATTTTTATTTTTTATTTTAAAAAATAATTTAAGAAGAAATTAAATTATTTCTTCTTAAATTTTTAATACAAATAAAAAATTTATTTTCATATTTTTGACAAATTTAAAAATAAAAAGTAAAAAATATTTTTTAAAAAATATTTTTATTTTTTATTTGTTATTTTTTATTTCAAATTTTTATTTTTCAAAAATATTTTTATTTTCAAATTTATCAAAAGTATGAAAATATATTTTTTAACCCTAAAAAAAATTTAAAGTAAAAAATAGAATGTAATTAATTAAAATTAAAAAGTAAGGTATTTCTATCTTTTTATTGCTATTGTAGGGTTGATTAACGATTAATTAACGATAAAATTGAACGGAAGGGTCTGATAATATATTGTGACATTTGTCAGGGGGAGTTAATATATTTTTAAAATGTCAGGGAGATTTAGTGTATTAAATCATTTTACAGGAAAAATAATAGTTAACTTTAAAATTAATATAGTAAATTAAAAAAAAAAAAAAAAAAACTAAATTTCTTAATTTATATGTAAAATGAAGCATAATTATTTTTTTTAAGATAAAAGGAGTATCCAAGATAATTATTTAATAATATAAATAAATGGTATTTGTGAAAAATATAAAATAAAAATTATTATTTTAATTAAATTAACTATTTTTCTTAATCATTATGAAAATAAAAATAAATCTATTTTTTTAATAAAGATAATAATAAATATAATATTTTAAATATAACAATATTAATAATTAAAATATTAAAAATTAATATAATAGTTATTTCTCTCTCCCAATTTACTTTGAATTGATAGTGCTATCATATAATCGTACATGCTAAATCAAGCAAACTCTTGAATTTTATTGGGAGAAAGAATTTATCACTTATTTAAAAATTAATGGCTCATAAAAAAAGGGTAAGAATTGGTAGGAAACTTGAATCCGATATAGGCTGAACCAAGTCTCCTATTGTTTCCTTGGAGGTAGTGGTGGTCATCACCAAGCTTACCTCAGCATTATAGATTTTCTTGAGCACCAGTTAAGCTGAGCCTAGGATCTGCTTGCAAGGCTACATGAAAAGAAGAACCCAATCACCAACAGATCCTCTTGGACACCAGTTAAGCTGAGTCAAGGATTTGCTTGCAAAGCTGAAACAAATTTTCCTCTCAAGCACAAAAAATCCAACCAGAATGAGAGTAAAAACATTAAGCAAAAGAGGGATCCACCCCAAATCCAAGAAAATATACTATTATTACTAGTAAAAACTAAAGGTAAACTTAAAAGAAAATAAAAAAAAGGGCCAATTTCTTGTGTTAAAACCGTTAGGAGTACCATTAAGTTAAGTTGAATTTAACAATATTAAATTTGAGTTCTCTTTAATTAAAAAATTTAATATTTAAAATTTGACTCAAATTTAATTGAGTTTATATTTTAAAAATTGAATTTGACTCGAATTAATATTTAAAATACTTGAATTTAACTTTATTAAATTCGATTATTATTAAAAAAATTAATTAATTAATTTATTAATATCAAAATAAAATCCGAATAAATTGAATAGATTCGAGATTGAGATCAAATTAATAAATTAATATAAAATTTATTTAAAATTTTATAAAATATTAATATTTAATTAGATTCGCAAATTATTTGAATAAAATATTTTAATATTCGAATTCAGCTCGACCTATTACTTGAATTACTTAAATTCAAGTTTGGTTCAATTAAAATAGAATCCAATTTAAATATTTTATACAAAAATTTTATTTTATTTAATTAAATCTTAAATTTTCAATATTTTAATTTGGTCCACAAGAATATTGAATTTTTAAAATAAAAAAAAAAAAAGGGGTTGGGGGGAGAGCTGTGACATATGCCTGCACGGAAACACAAGTCCCATGTGCAACCAGTGTTCATCAAAACACAAGCTTCAAGTCAGATCAAACGGCAAGTGAGGTGACTGTGATAACAAACATAACATTACTTGTGAGGTTAGCTTTACTCTATAAAGATTAACCGAGACAATAATCAAACTTCGGTTTATGGCTCGAAATAGAAAATGATAGGACAAAGATGAGGCGATAATATCACGAGAAGAGAAAATGAAAATGAAATAAATGTAGTTTGGAAAGGGAGAGAATAGCGAGTGCAGTGGTCTGAATGTTTTGAAAGGAAGCAAAAGTCCAAGAATAGAAAAGGAGTTTTTGGTCCCACTCAAAGATTTCCGTGGGACTACTAAATCTACTCCTACTAATTCTCTCTGTCTTCTCTTATTTGAATTTTCTTAGCCAATTCCCTCGTTCACTCCCCAATTTGTTCTCTCATTGCAATTAATTCAAACTATGATTTTCTACTCAAGTCACTGTTTAAATGTATAAATAAACTTAATAACCAACCACTTAGAATAATTCAAATTTAATTAATACTTATTCCTATTTTATAATGATATAATGTTATATCAATACGAATCATTTATTTTATGTGTCTATTTTTTTTTATATTTCATATTATTTATTTATTTTTTAAATTTAGTAGTTATTATTATTTTATATATAATATAATGTATAAAAAAATATTAAAAAAAATAGATAAAACATATAAAAAAAAAATTAGAGGATCAAATTGATCTTATATGTATACATTCAAATATGCTCCCCATTTATCTTCATGTGCCTTATTAAATAAATAAAACTTTTGGTTAATAAATAACAATTCATATAATGGTATTAAAAAAAGAATTTCAATGTAAACAAAATTATGCCTATTATCGTTATTTGTAATTTTATAGTTAATTAAATAA
Source organism: Aleurites moluccanus (assembly GCA_948193065.1). Taxonomy (NCBI): domain Eukaryota; kingdom Viridiplantae; phylum Streptophyta; class Magnoliopsida; order Malpighiales; family Euphorbiaceae; genus Aleurites; species Aleurites moluccanus. Next base: position 33,423 of record CANXYC011222196.1, on the reverse strand, counting down.
TTTAATGGTCTGTTTGAATGATATAAATTTGGACTATAAATTTAGATTTGAGCTAAATCCCTGATTTAAATTATTAAGATTAAGTGGATTTGAATTTGATTCAAATCTCTAATAAAATTTAACATTTTAAAATTTTAATATTTTAAATATTTTTTTTACTTAATTATTTTAAATTTAAAAATCTAAAATTTCAAATTATTTTTTCTCTCCAAACAATAAATTTATATATTTACAAATTTTAAATCATATATTTAAAGTATGAAATTTAAAATCTAAATTCATACATTCAAATACAACGTAAAAATATTAGAATACCAAATCAAATATCATATTAGTGAATTATGAAAATAAATATTAAAATATAAATAAATAGATAATCTAATTATATTGACTTGATTTAAATTTTTATTGTTAAAGTGATCAAATTAAAAATAATATAAAATAACTTATATTTTTTTCAAATTACCTAAATCACCCCTTATTACTAAGTAAAATTAATAAATTTCTTCATAATATCAAAGCGAATTTTTATCCTGTCCTACTAAATTATTAAATTACTTATGAATTAATAATCTATCAAACTATCAAGTTACTTGTAGCCAGTAAATTAGTTAATATTTAAAAGGAACATTGAATGGTCAAATCAAATTTCACCTTAATAGATTATAAAAATAAATATAAAAATATAAATAAATATAAAATCTAATTATATTACCTTAATTTAAATTTTTTATAATTAAAATGATTAAATAAAAAATATTATAAAATAACTCTCACTATTATTAAATTATTCAAATCACCCCCTCCTAATCAAACAAAACGAATAAGTTTCTTCAAAAAGCTTTGTAAAAAGGAAAAAAAAAAATCTTTAGAACTTTAAAATGTACAAATAAAAGTAAAAAACATGAGGCAGCACGTGTCAGACAATATAGGTGGAACTCGCTGAGCATGGCTCACAAGTAAGGATAAGGCTGCCGTGTACATCAGACAAGGTAATAGAAATATCGAAAATTTTCCTCTACCCCCAAGCACATTATTCTTATTTTATATATTTAAATTAGTAATTATAATATAATTTTTATATTACAATTTTTAATTCAGTAAAAAAATATAATTTTTTTTTTTAAATATACAGAATTTCATTATGTGTATAGTATATTTAAAAAAAATAATAAAAATAAATTTAGTTCATTAAATGTATAAAAATTAATATAAACTAAACTTATACAAGTATATTTTATCAAAACAAAAACAACTCTTATTAACAACGTGTGTTGCTGTTAATGAAATTTTATTCTAATGGTAGCATTAAAACTGAAATTCATATTAAATATAAATTATAATTATATTATTTAATATAATTGTTATTTGATATTTAAAAATTTATCTGAATATTATATGCAACTTGTAATCTATAATATTTATAGTTAAAAAATATTTTAAATATTATTTAATTACATTAATCTTTTTATAAAATATTATAAAATTTATTTTAAAAAAAATATTTAATTAATATTTTTTCACATGATAATTTATTCAATATAACTCAAACAGTAATTTTACATATATCTTTATTTAATTTTAGAGATGAATTTAGTTAGAAACAAGGGACATGTGTCTTTTAAAATTTTTAAAATAATTTATTATTTATGCAATATTTGATTCAATTTTATCAAAAAATTCATTTCATTTATAAATAAATTTAAAATAAAATTTATTTGTAAATAAATTTTTATATTTAAAATATTAAATAATAAATATAGAATTCATTTTAAATAAAATAAATATTGTGTTTGGTATAATTTTAAAATTTATTTTAATATCTCACCTGATTAAAAATATTTTTATAAATATATTATTTATCTACTTACATAAATGTAATTGATGACTTAGGTAAAATATTAAAATTAATAAGAATATTTTAGTTTTTTAAAATTTATTAATTTAAAATTATGAAATTTATTTAAAAATATCAATTATTTTGATAGGATTTAATTTAAATATTTGAATTTTCACAAAAAATTTAAATTTAAAACAAACACAAAATTATGAATTTACAAATAAATTTTATAAAATTAATTTATATCAAACAAGGAGTTAATGTATGAAATTTGATAAAATTAACGAAATGATCATTTTATTTTAAAAAATTAATTTTTTAATAATTTAATCATTTTTTCTTTACTTTATTTATTTTTCCTTCATTTTATTTCTCATTTACCTTCAATTTTTTAATCTTCTTTCATTTTCTTCATCATAGTATCTTTCTTCCTAAAATTTCTATTTCTACTTAATTTATAATTTAAACATGTATATTTTGTTATAATTAAAATTATTTAAATAATAGAAAAAAAATACATATATATAATACTGATTCTACAAAAGATAGGTGGCAGTAATAATATCCACCGCGCCACGACATCACCCCAAAAAGTTAATTAATAGATTAAATTAACCAATAAATAAATAAGAGAAAATAAAGAAAACCTTTCCCTCCACTTTTTTGTTGCCGTCGGTTTGGGTTCCGTGTCGGCCATTTCCGTATTCGGATTTGACGGCGGGTTCCTCCATTGACCTCCGGTCAACTCCCTCCTCAATCCCGACCAATCACTCGCTCGCATTCCAATACTTGCACAAATTTCTCGCCCATTCACGATATTTTGGCTGATATTTTCATTTTCATTTCATGGTGTGCCTATCACTTAGATTTAGAGATGGGATTTCGAATCTGAGGTTTATTAAGTCCTTGAATTAAAAAATAAAAAAATAAAAAGCAGATTTCACAGATTTCTTAGAGAGAGAAATCAAAGATTTGATTTTGAGAGACACCAAATGACATAGACAGGTGGACATTTTCATTTACATTACATCGTATAAAAGCAAACCTTTCAATACCCAAACAAACCCTGTTTTTAGCCTCTGATTCAAGCAATTTTTATACCAAAGGTGACGTTTCCGTTTCCGTTTCCGTTTCTGTTCCCCTCTCCTTCCTCTGTGCCTTTTGCTATGGCTGGAAACGGCGTTGTTTCTCGGCGATGTAGGTCGGAGAAGATCGACGGTTTTGACCTTTCACCTCCTGATGACGATGAACAAGTTCATGTTTTAGCTGTCGATGATAGTCTCGTTGACCGTAAAGTCATTGAACGATTGTTCAAAAATTCTTGCTGTAAAGGTTCGTTCGTCTCTCAAAAATTCTTAGAAATTTAATTTCGAATTGAATTGAATTGAATTTTGTGGTTTGGATTTTGCAGTAACTGCAGTGGATAGTGGAAGAAGAGCTTTGCAGTTCCTTGGATTAGATGAAGAAAAAAGTTCCTCTGTTGGTTTCGATGTGAGTAAACTTCTATTATTTTCCACATAATTGACTTCAATTTTGACTTTAATTTAGTTTCTCTGATTTCGCAAGTCGTTTCTTGTTTTTCAGGGCTTGAAAGTGGATCTGATTATTACAGACTACTGTATGCCTGGAATGACTGGTTACGAGTTGCTTAAGAAAATTAAGGTACCAAAATTAATCCCTTTCTCTGTTTTCTAAATAGAGCTTAACAGAATTCAGAATTGTTAATCGGATTTTCTGTTGCGAGCAGGAATCCTCCACTTTCAGAGAAATACCAGTAGTGATCATGTCTTCAGAGAACGTCATGGCTCGAATCGACCGGTAAAACTCGCTCTCTTAGTACATAAAAACTCAAATTAGCTTGAAATTGAAACTAAATTATTTTTGTTTATTTGAATTTTGGCTAGCAGGTGTTTGGATGAAGGAGCAGAGGATTTTATAGTGAAACCGGTGAAATTATCAGACGTTAAACGTCTAAGAGATTATATGACCGCTGCAGAGATCAGAACGAGAAACCAACAAATTGGCAACAATAAAAGGAAATTAAGAGAGAGTTTTGATCTCTCTTCATCGCCCCTATCTGTTTCTTTGTCGCCATCATTATCGCCGTCGCCCTCTCCGTCTCCGTTTCCATCACCATCACCATCGTCTTTATCTTCTCCATCGTCTCCTTCGCCATGTCTATCACCGTCACCGCCAGTATTATCATATTCGGCGCCGTGTTCTCCGACTTCGTTAGATTCTTCGACTAGACGGCTGAAAATGAGCAGCTGCTCCGATTACTAGGATCCTTTACTGTCCACATCCAACTGTTTTTATTTCTTCTTTACAAATTAGAAACCCTTTCAAATGTCAGTAATTCTCCGTTAATTTTAACGGTTTTTGTTGCCTTTCCTCTTCTCTTTTTTTTTTTGGGCCTTTTTATCTATGTTGTTCATTAATATAAAATATTAATTTTAATACCAGATGAATTAAAGGTTCCATTTTTTTTTTTTGTTGTGTGGACAAAAATATATTAACATTCAAGCATAAGTCGAAGTAATTTAATACCTTTATTTTTTAATATAGGTATAAAAATTAATAAATTAATTATTATATTTTAATTTTAATATAAAATAATTAATGTAGTCATATTTATTATATAATTTTATTAATTATAAAATTGATTAAAAATATAAATTTAATTATTAATTAAGGGTAAAATTAAAAAAAATAATAAATATAATTTTAAAATTTGAGAATAATTTATAATTTTTTTTAAATAATATATATAAAAAAATGAATAAAATATTTGATAATTAATTTAATAATATAAAAAATATAAAAAAATTTATTTGATATTACTGCATAAATTAATGTTGACGGAGAATAATATTGTGAGATTTGAATTCATTATAGGTGAGAATACATATTTGAATTTTGGTATCACATTTGAATTTTAGTGTTTATTGTAAAGAAAAATATTGCTATATTGAATGTATTAATAAACAATTATTTTTAGTTAATTTTATACGGTTTTTTTTATAGTAAAAATTTACAATATTAATAACATTTTAAATTATTTTTTAATAGCATGTATATATATATTAAAGTAGTAATTTGAATAGCAATATAAAATAAATATGAAATGGGTAAACTAAAAATTAATGGTGAAAGGGAATAATGAGAATTTTGTTGAAAGCCAAATGGAAAATGAAGCAATAGAAATACAATATAATATTGAAATTTGGATAATGAGTAAGTGGCAATGTGAAATGAGATGTGTTGTGATATATGGTATAAGAGATTCGTATGATATTGTCTGGTAGAGGGAATATTTGAAATGGGATTGTGTTAGTGTATGATTTGTTGGAGGGTGGAGTTGTTCCCATTAGAAGGAGCCAAGTGTTGTGAGGTATGCGGTGGCACTGCAATGTTTGTCCAGTTGTCTCTTTAGAAACTAGTATGCTTACTCATTTAGCCATCGCTAAGCTGTCAAGAGGGCCAATTCCTTATATATCATATAACTATACAATCCTTCTCATCCTAGAAGGATCATTGGACCCCCTACTTGAAAAAGAAAGACACACTTTGTTGCTTGCTTCCACAAAAGCTGTTTTAGTGCTCACCCAACCAGGTAACCTTTTCTTGTTTGATCCATAGTTTTTTTTAGCATTCATTTTGGTTCACAACAAGTTTTGCAAGTATAGATCTTCTTTGCCCAGTTTTTATTAATATTTTAATTTAGTTTAGTGGATGATTGACTTTTTTTTTTATTATTGTAATAAAAAAATAAATTTAATTTTTAATTCAAAAAGTGTTCTTTTTTTTTTAAGAGCACGATTAAATACACTATAAAAATTAGTATACTCCATCCTATCTCTTTACTTAATAAAATGACACCATTATTCATTGCATTTTAAAATTTCATCTTATATTTTACACCTTTTTATTTTATTATTTATTTAATTATCTTTAACTTTTAATAAATATCTTCTAATCTTTACTTAATATATATATATATATATATATATCATTTTTACTATATTATAATATTAATAGTGTGCTTATGAAATGTAATTTTAAAATTTTTAATTATATAATTTTTATATTTATATTAAACAAAAAATAATTTATTATTAATAGTAATTAATGATATTGAAATTTATAAAATTAAATGAGTAATTAGTTATTTGATAAGTGAAAAAAATAGAGTAATGTATATTTAAAAATTTTGTAGTATATTTAACAACTCACTCCAAATAATGAAACACAAGTATTAAAAGAAATTTGACAATACTTTATGCAAGACCGTTACAGTAATAAATATCATAATTTAAATTTATAAATATGAACAAAAAAATTAAAAAAGAATAAGTATTGTTCATCTAATGTACATAGAAGCTACTATTTACAATTTATACTATGAAAATTGTTGACCATTGTAAATTTGATATATATATTTTTTAGTGAGTCGTGTTTTGAATTGTAAAGTTTTGAATTTAAGTTTAAATAAGAATTTGAAAAAAAAAGAAGAAAAATAATATAAATATATGATTTTTTTTATTTATTTTTTTAATTTTTACTTGTTTTGGTATATATTTAATATATTTGATATATATTTAGTATATTTTTTATATATATTTAATATATACTGTATTTTTGAAAAAATATTTTTATAATAGTAAAAATAAAAATTTATTTTTTTTTTCAGTATTTTTGTAAAGATCCCAAAACAAGATACTTGATTTTGGGCTGGACCTAAATGGCTTTATTTTTTATTCGTTTAATAATGGCTTATTTTTCAACTGAATGTTTTTCTTGGGTTTAGGTCCAAGTAACTATGATTGGGTTTTGCATATGGCTAAAGAAATAGTGATGAAACTATCCAGTTCTTTTCTGGTTCAATGATTTGATTTCGTTGGTCCTGTTTGGAATTTTGTTTTGGCAATGAAAGCTCTTTTATTATCAAAGATGGAATGGACAATAGTTTTATCATAGTGATAGCACTCTTCAACATCTAAATTCTGAACTAGAAAACAATAACATGTTGTCATGTTGTCAAGGGAGGCACTTCAAAAATAAAATAAAGAATCATCTTATCATTAAGATTTTGAATCTTAGATCAAATCATAAACAAGTATTTTCTTCTTTTCTAAAATTTATTAATTTCTATATATATATAATAAAATCTCTATAAATTAATATTTAGATTCATAAATTTAATAAATTAATAATTTATTAATTTAATAAATATATATTTAATCAATTAAAAATTTATTATATTTTATCAATTTTATAATTAATTCAATATAAATTAAATGAATTAAACAAAAAAAAATGTGATCAACTGAATATAAATTAATTGAAATAAGTAAAAAAATATGATCAATTGAATATATAAATTAAATAAAGTGAACAAAAAATAAATGAGTATAATTATTTAAATTTTAAATAATTTTTAAAATTATATTTTAATAATATATATATTAAAAAATTATTAATTTATAATATACATGAGATCATATAATTATATAGTAATTTTTTAAAAAATATGATTTTATTAATTTATCAAAATTATTAATCTAGCCTTTAAGTCGGGATAGTAAAAAATTATTATATAATAGAAATTATTAATTTATAGAGATTTTACTGTAAATAGTTTATTTTTTAATAGATAAAATATAAAATATTAATGTGTAATATCATTTTAATTAAAGAAATAAAATATAGAAATGCAATGAAAATCTAAACATATTAAATTTGTTTTATGTTTCCACCTTTCCCTCTGAATACTGTTTTTTTTTTTAAGTAGAATAACTTATTTTGTTGATTGAAAATGAAAATCTTGATGTAACAATCTTATATTTTAAATTGAAAACAGAATATTAGTTAAAAATGTGAGCAGCAATTTGCTAATTATTATTATTTTTTAATTTTGTAATAATAAAAAATAAATCCTAGAATATGGACATGAATTTAATTATTATTATTATAGTTTAAGGAGGTGTTAATTATAAGTAAACTTTATAATTGGTTATTAATTAAAAAATTGCAAATGCCCGGGAAAGAGGCCATAGCGGCAACTTTAACAGAACCGAAATGGGAAACAACTAACTGCTCTTTGAAATTGGCAAGCAAAAACAACTCCAATTACACACTTCATTACCTAAAATTCAGTTTCAGTTTCAGTTTCAATTCTCTTTCTCTAATCAGATCAAGAATTAAAGATCATCATTTTCTTGGTTTTTGCTTCACAAGAACATGACCCACACTTGGTTTCTTCTTCTTTTCATCATTTCTACTGTTGTTTTTCCTTTATCTTTTTCTTACTAATCCAATTCTCAAAATTTCGAAACTTTTTACCCTTTTCCAATTGATTTTGCACCTCCTGACCATCCCAATAACCCACCAAACTCTTCTTTCTCTGTTCCACCGTCGCAACAGCCACCAGCTCTGCCGCAGAAGTCTTCGTCTTCAAATCGAACTGTTGCCAAGGCGGTAGCTGCTACTGCGGCAAGCACTTTCGTTATTGCTACGTTGATTTTCTTGTTAATCCAGAAGTATGTAGTTTGGCGGCGGAGAAGAAAAGAAGCAATTAGTTCTAATTCTATTGGTGGTGGCCGGAGGCAGGCGGTTCTTGATGATAGTAATAATCTTGAAGGTGTGATTCTTGATGAAAATGGATTGGATGTGCTTTACTGGAAAAAACTTGAAGAGAAAAATAAGACACGTAGTTCTCAGAAGGTGGATATCGATTATCAAGAAACAGAACAACAAACAGAGGAAGAGATGGTTCAAGAAAGAAATGGCCGCCGCAAGAATTCTGTTTCAATCCAAGAAATTCCTTTGCTCCGAGTCCGAGGTAAGTCTTCTACTTCCCATAATAAAGTTGTGCCTAGTCAAATATTAGATCCTCCTCCTCCGCCGTCGCCACCCCCACCACCGGTACCACCATGCCCTCCTCCAATTCCAAAAAAAATAAGTAATAACTCAACTCCACCTGCACCTCCACCTCCACCTCAAGCGAAAAAAATTAACTCATTACCACCTCCACCACCTCAGATTCCAGCAAAAAAAAGTAATGCACCACCACCTCCTCCTCCACCTAGGTCCTCAAAATTGCCACCGTCGGGTGAAGGGAGAGCCAGTAAGTCTGAAACAGAGGATTCTTCAACTGATAATGAAAGTGGTCAGGTAAAACTTAAGCCATTGCATTGGGATAAAGTGAACAAGACTACATCTCGTTCCATGGTCTGGGACAGAATTGGTGGTGGTTCTTTCAGGTAAAAAAATTTCTTTAATTCATAATACTGATTTAAAAAAAAAAAGATTAAATCTTTTCATAAATTCTCAAAATGTTTTATGCGTTGATATTTTCAGGGTTGATGATGATCTTATGGAAGCCCTTTTTGGATATGTTGCCACAGATAAGATCTCCCACAAGAAAGGAGAAACAAGTGACAATCAGAATGTTAGCCCATCAGCACAAATTACAATTCTTGATCCTAGAAAATCCCAAAACATAGCAATAGTGCTTAAATCTTTAGGTGTCTCTCGCGAAGAAATTCTTGATGCATTAGCTGATGGGCATGGTCTTAATGTAGATACTCTTGAAAAACTAATGAGAATTGCTCCAACTGATGAAGAAGGATCTGAAATACTCGAATTCGATGGAGACCCTAGTAGACTTGCAGATGCTGAGAATTTCCTTTACCATCTTCTCAAAGCAGTTCCGTCAGCTTTTACACGACTCCATGCTATTCTTTTTAGATTAAATTATGATTCAGAGATTGTCCAGTTTAAGGAATCTTTACAAACACTTGAATTAGGCTGCAAGGAGCTTCGAAATCGAGGACTATTCATGAAACTTTTGGAGGCAATCCTTAAGGCTGGTAATAGGATGAATGCAGCAACTTCAAGAGGAAATGCACAAGCATTTAATCTAACTTCTCTTCGGAAACTATCCGATGTTAAAAGCACTGATGGAAAATCTAATTTGCTTCACTTTATTGTGGAAGAAGTTGTTCGGTCAGAGGGAAAACGTTGTGTTATTAATCAAAATCGCAGCTTGAGTCGAAGCAAAAGCAGCAGCAGCAGCAGAAGTAGCATTAGCAGCATGAGTTCTGTGAACTTATCATCAAAAGAGGAAAGAGACAAGGAATATATAATGCTGGGGTTACCAATGGTAGGAGGGCTTAGTTCCGAATTCTCTAATGTAAAGAAAGCAGCACAAATAGATTATGATGCCTTTGCAGGCACTTGCTCAGCTGTAACAGCTAGAATAGCAGAAGTTAGGCTAATCACAATGCAGTATGATTCGAATGGGGAAGAAGGATTTGCAAAAGAAATGACAGGTTTTCTTGAAACAGCAGAGGCAGAAATAAAGTCTTTGAGATATGAGCAAACTAGGATAATGGAGCTTGTACAGAAAACAACAGAATATTACCAAGCAGGAGCTTCTAAGAATGGTGGAGCTCATCCACTGCAATTATTTGTCATAATTAATGACTTTCTGAACATGGTCGATCAAGTGTGCATCGAAATTGCTCGAAATCTGCAAAAGAGGAAAACACAATCTTCAAATATTGGCTCCTCACCAAAATCACCACCAACACCAGTTACGCCTGTTAGGTTCCCAAACTTGCCTGAACATTTCATGAAGGAAAAATCCAGCAGCAGTTCTAGTGAATCAGATACTGATTTTTGAGCATGTGTATCACAAAAGAAATTAGTTAATGTATTTAGTTGTACGAAAATCAGAAATGTAAAAAAAAATAAAAAAATCACAGGCTAGTTATTTTTTAAATGGATAATATATAATTTTTATCCTGATATTTAAACATAGGAATTTATTGACTTTTAATATTTTTCAAAATATAATTTTAACTCTACTGTTATTAAAACATGCAATTTCGACCCGTTTCTTCGTTTACTATTGTCCCTAGACCCATATGGATTAAAAAATATTTTTTGTTTACTATTGTCCCTAGACCCATAAAATTTGAAAATTATGTTTATATATTTAATCAAAAAATTATTTTTTTATTTCATTAAAATTAAAATAATTAAAAATAAATTATTTTTCTCTTATTATATATATATATATATATATATATATATAAGTTACTTTTAATCATTTTACTAAAATTTAATAAAAAATAAAAAATAAACAAAATAATTATATTTATTGACATAATTAAAATATAAGAAATAACTGTTTTTTTTTTTAAATATTATCATCTCTAAAATATCGTCAACTTCTCTTTTTTTTATATATATTTTATTACTTTTTATTTAATAATTAAAATTAGAATATTTAAAAATATATGTGAATAATTTTAAGTATAAAATATTCATACATAATTTTATTTATTTATTTTTTGTATATTTTAATTTAAAATTAATATAAATTACTTTTTATTTAATTAAATAATTAATTTTTAAAAGTAATTTATTTTCTTATTTTTTTATATTTGATTAAATAATTTTTTTTTGCATATTTAACAAAATAAAATAATTTTATTTTAATATACAAAAATATTTTTTAATCAAATATATAAAAAACAAGAAAATAAATTAAATAATTAAATAAAAAATAATTATTTTAAATAAATAAAAGTAATATTATTTTTTTATTTTAAATTAATATATATATAAAATAAATAAATAAAAATATAATGTATGAATATTATATATAAAATTATTCATATATATTTTTCAATATTCTAATTTTAATTAAATAAAAAAAATAAATATATATAGGGATGAGAGTATTTAAAGAAATAAGCGCAATTTAATTTTTGTATTTTAATTCCGTCAATAAACTTGGTCATTTGTCTATTTTTTTTATTTTTTCTATTAAATTTTAGTAAAATGACTATTATTAAATTTTAATAAAATGATTAAAATTGTCTCCTGTATATATATATATATATATATATATATATATTTTAATTATTTTAATTTAATAAAAAATATTTTTTAAATAAATATATAAAAATAATTTTCAAATATATAAAATTAGAAAATAAATTAAATAATTAAAAAGTAATTTTATTTATTTTAATTTTAGAAAAGTAAATAGTTAAATAAAAAATAATTATTTTAATTTAATAAAAAGTAATTTTAAATTAAAATAATATTTATTTTAATTTTAATTAAATAAAATAATTAATTTTTATTTAGTTATTAATTTATTTTATTTTTTATATATTTAATTTTAAAAAATATTTTTTTATAAATAAATAAAATTTTGGGGATTAAATTATAATTTGCCAATTACTTTTTAATCCATATAGAGTTCAGGGACGGAAATCAACGGAGAAAAATATCAGAATTAAAGTTTTAATAATATTAGGATTAAAATTATACCTAAAAAAATTTTAAAAATTGATATGTTTTTAAAACTAAATATTAGGGTAAAAGTGTACTTTGTCCTTTTTTTAAATCATCAAATTGTTTTCTAAAACTTGGAAGTTTAATTAAAAGTTTTTGCTTTTCTGGTTTAAATTTGTCCATTTCATTAGTCTTTGGAGGTGCAGAAGCTTTGTTTAGGAAAGCCTATATATTTGATTGATTAACTTATAATCTGATCCTCCACAAAACTCTAAACCAAGTTCTTTTTTTTTTCCTGTGAATAATTTGTGTAACATTAATGATTAAAGTTAATGTATTTCAAAGGGAGCATTATTGATGGATATTGAAAAGCTTTCACATAAGGATCCAAAAGAATAGGACAAAATGATGCTAAAAAATTACATCTCAATCAAGGGAAGCATCACCACCAATTCCTTGTAATGATTATGCTAGTTGGTATGTTGAAAATTTCAGGCATTCCTAGATTGAAACTTTGACAAACCAAGAGACTAAACAGTGTCTAAATGCATAAATTTATGTGGGACCTATTTTGTGAGAAATTAATTTGCAGTTGATATGGGATAGTCGGATAGACATCAGAATTTAAGTGGGAAAAACTATTTACATATTGTTGTATGTTTAGAAACAAGCTGACATGGGGTTGGTTTTGACAACTAATTGCCTATCAATGAGCAAATTATTATTCTAGTTCTTGTTAAAAATGAAATGCTTTACAGTAACGAGCTAAAATTCGTTTGAATCTGGTTTAAACTTCTCTATCAGTTTATCAACGAAGTTACTCTGCTATAGCAGAAGGCAAATCACATTGCAGTTTATCCATGTTCATTTAGGTTCCATTTCTGCACAACAAATATGAGATACAATTTCAACTTCTTCATACATAGTTCCTGAGAATTTTCTTCAGACAGCAATGTTACATTAATTTGCAGTGCACACAGAATAGCATACAGTATAAGAAATAATTGTGTTTACAGTACCAATGAACCTTAGTGCCCTTGCAAATATATGGTTTCGATCAATTACATGGTCCATAAATTTCTAACAATTTGGCAATTTCTTCTACTATAACTAATTCCTCCAATTTAAGTGTGGGGAGAGATAGAGAAGGGAAGTAGTCCTAATCCTCTCCTGACACATTATTAACATTCCCGATCTAGATAATGTGATCTATGACATTCTGTTTTTTTCTTGTAGCAACCCAATATACAGAAGATAACTAAACAATGGCATTTTGTTGTTCGTGAAGTGACAGGATTATGGATGAGGTCTCCTAACTGGAAAGGAGTTGCTCCACATATATCCTTGCCTGTAGATGCAGCTTCCAAAGCAAAAGTAGACCAAAATGGGTGCTACTGATACAACTGCTGTTCAACGAAACATTTCATAATCTCTTTTCTTGTTAGAGATGATTCATGTTTCTATATCCCAAGTGTCCTGGAACCCTCCTGCATATTTAGTCAATATTACAGTTCACTACTTGTATAAATTTAGGGTCCATTTGGATATATTGATTGAAATACAAATCCAAATATTTAAATCATTTCAAATGAATATCTATCCAAACGGGCCCTTATTTTATATTGTTTGAAAGAAAAAAAACACGCAAACATATATATAACTTGTCCTTTTCCTAATTTTCAAGGTACTCATGAAAGCTTGACCAATATATAATAGCATGGGAGCTCATAGTGGGAATATGACATGATTGGAAAGAAATTGAAGGAAGAGCAACCTAAAGCAACAATAAAGTGCTTAAGGTACTTAAGTATGTCGACTTACCTACTCCAATTCCAGAAGTGAAATAGGAAAACAGGGGCTATTTGTTTTCCTCTTAACCCATAAGGAGGTTCATTGGCCCTTGGTTTACAAAACAGACTCCCTCACCCTAACTTTATTGGGATCTGATTGTAATGTTTCACCTTAATGATTGGCTAATTTTATTCATTACTTTACTTTCCTCAACATCAATAAATTAGATTAACTTGGGATTAGATATTGAAGTAAGGTCAAGAAGCCTGAATGCATACCAATAATAAATGTAATTTGAAGTCATTCTTTAATTAAATTGCTTCATTATTGGCTTGATAAAAACATTTCCTAAAGATCAGTTAGACATGATAAATACCCAATTTTCTTTACAAGAATTGAAAAATCTTATTATTCCAAAAGTTCTAATGCAATATGAGAAACAAAAAATGGATTCTGCTTTTTAGATAAACACTAATCAAATGACACGTGCTAACAGTGACAAGTCATCAAAGAAAGAATGAAAAGGCAAAGACAGGGCAATATGCCTCCCAGGTAGTACATTATATTTTAAATTGCTTTCTGCTATACATGCATAACTTCCAAACTTTCTGTTTGTGAATGTGATGGCATACCTTATCTAAAGGGATTTTTGATAATTTTTCTCCCCGATAAAAACTTGGCATCGGTGTAGCTTTGAAATTAAGGCTTTGTCTTAGCTTTCTAATCTCTGCCTCTTTTTCCTCCTGTGATAAGCGTAAGGTGCAAAAATATGCCAATCATTTCATTGAATAATATGATTGTATTGTTTATGATCCAAGGACAGTAACATGAAGGAACCATCCAATCAACCAATCAAACACATAACATAAAATATAATAGTACACATGTATACAGAAGCACTTGGAAAAGCTCTAGGTTGGACCACATAGACATGCCCTTACCAATGGAAAATGTTAACAGGTGGAACCATACCTTTGATTTTGTTCGAAGGCGTGTACTCTCAGCCTCTTTCATGTTTGATTTCTCTCCCAATTTCTTAGAAAACTGAAACAAATTGTAAAAAATATCCTAAATTAACTGGCTATTGGAAAATGATATTGTATGCTTGAGATATCAAAAGCATAGTCAAATAATTTTAATCTAAGAGAGAGAGAGAGAGGAGGCTAGTGGTCAATTGATACCTCTTTCCTTTTATCTGCCCTTTCATCACTTTTCAAGCCAAAAGAAGATGGGGCTGCCTTAGCAGTTTTTTTATCCATACTAACTGCTTTATGTGACCTATCAAAAACATTCATTGTAAGACTGAATTTTCCAGAAAAGGTAATGAGAAACAATCTTTTTGGTTTTGCATGAACTTAGATGCACAAAAAGGCATCGATCCAAAACATTTTCTTCATTACGGTGATTATATAAATAATAATAAAAAGAATGTGTGCTTTAGATCGTGTCTTACTCGAGCACACCTACAAGTTGCAGGAAATTTTTCATGAATTGGCACACCTATCCATGATTTATGTAATGGTAGAAAGATGACGAAAAAATATCATTAAATGGGTGTACTACAAAGGATTGAGATGATGAATTTGAAAATTGCCATTATAGATGGCAAAAATGGGTGACCTTCAACATTCATGAGTTTGAAAGCAGGAGGTAACGCCAAGGAAGAAAGCCCGGTGAGATCCTATAATTCTATCAGCATTAAACCTATTGAGCATAAAAAGCTGCATAATCAATGCTGATGGTATAAATTGGAAATATGGATAGAAATTATCAACTAAAGTTTAGACTGACAATAATGTAAGAGTTTATACATGAAAACCATTTTATAAGAAAACCAAAATCAACACATGTAAATCCTAAGATGAACAAATCTCCTCCCTATTCACTTATATGAGCTTTTCACCATCTCAATCCCCTTAAATATTCTACCTTAAACAAAGAAAGAACTCAAACTTCAAAGCTATATCTGAGCATCAAATTGATTGAAGTGAATGTGTTCGGACATATAGGTTAGGCAAATGTAACATCAATGAACAAGTATCATAGAATTCAAGCAATACAACTATCACATAAGTGCACAAATATATACAACCAATGGTAAATATATTCAAACTAAGAAAGGAATCCAAAACTTACCCTGCATTCTCTTTTCGTGGAGTCATATAACTAGAAACCTTAACTTCTGTCCCCATTGTGGGCACCTGCACAAGTGAATTGAAAATTGACATTCAACTAGCTAAGCATGAGTAATAATGCAATAGATTTAAAAGGTCCCTTCTCATGGGTAAAACCCAAAAGATGACAAACCTGCTTTGCTCCTGAAGATCTCTCTTCAGCAGAAGCTTTTAACTGGTTGAAATTATTTTGGAATGTCTTAAATGCTCGTTTGACAATGTCCTTATCCTTCATTCTCTCCATAATAAATGATTTTCTAGTAGTTGCCAGAGGAGCCGGGGTGAGAGCAGGTGGATCAGAATTTGGTGTATCTAGACTATGAGACATATGCAAGGATTTAGGAGCTATTTTCTTGTTTTGTCCCACAGAAGGATTTTTGCTCTTTGGTAGGGATGAACCAGTCGCTTTCTTTGTTAAAGGCCGTGATGTGGACAATGTGACAGAAGTTGGCACTGTCTTTGGGACCTTTGGGGTGGAAATTTGGGGAGATTTAGTTACAGGTGACTCTGGTTTCTTCTTCATCCTTGTCATATCTCTTATCTTACTGATTGGAGTAATCTACATAGATAAAGCAACAAACTTTTTATGAGACATCTAAATTTAATAAGAACTGAAATTTCAAGAAATGTTAAGAGCAACCATCATAATTAATTGTTTCCCTATTCGAATCAGTTAGTTCAATAGTGAAATTGTTCACCTTTTGAGACTCCTTTTGATTATCCATATTCACGTTTTCCTCTTTAAATGCAGAAATGCTTTCTTTCTCTTTTTCCAAATTCTTTGGCAATTCCTTCATTTTCTGAGCCTCCATGGACAAAGTTTCCCCTTCTTTAACTAAAGCAGCTTCTTCCACTCTTTCAGCTGAATAACCTTGACCTTCTATGTTAATTGCCGCATCTTCATTAGGCTCATCAACATTTCCAGTACCTAACTCACTATCCAATTTGGTTTCTTGCTTAGTACCTTCAGCAGAAGTTTGGCTATTAGATACATCAAATTCAGAATCTGTCCCACAAGCTTTTCCAATGGGATCTCCTGCAATTTGACCATTCGACCCTAGTGATTCATGTTCTATTTGCTTCTCCTGATCCAGCTGCTCAGCCTTTCTAGCAGCAATCTTTTTGTAATGAGCTTCAAAGTAAGCTTTTTTCTTAGCTACAGATCCAGGTGTGGCACACTTCCCAACTTCCTCCATGTACTTATTCTGGGAGAAAGATGACCATTTCTCCCAAGACAATGAATCATTCTCAAATCTACCAAACGACACAGACACTTCAAGACTAGGATCTGAAGCTGCTGTCTCCCCCATCTGTTCTTGTAACATAAAAAACAAAATCCAAGCAACAAACAGAATGACAACTCGTAACAACACAAACAGCATGGGAGTCTTGCAATCATGAATTACAAATCAAACAACAATCTATAACAAAACAAAATAAAATTCAAGAGAACAATAAACGGGTAACCTAATTTGAAACAAAATGGGCCACTTTTTACAGATCAATTGACAAATAAAGGTACCTTATCTTCATTATTTGAGGCAGCCATTGTTGATTCGTCCATTAATACTCGAGAGGAGCTGAATTACCACAGAGCTACCATACTAATACATAAACAGTGTATACCATAGCCTGTAATTAGCATTACCATCAATTCATTGAATCCCACTTAAAAGGGCTAAGAATAAGCTATTAACAAAGGAGACAAAAAGAAGACTTGAAAGAATGCAAGAAGTGAACAAAAAAAAGCATGGATGGGCATGTGATTGTGTTTCATAGTAAAAATACCAGTCTCATCTAATCGCTCTCTCTCTCTCTAAAATTTTTTTTCCCAATATTTCTATTTATCACTTCACCTTTTCATAGTAATGGGTACCATTGTCTGTTTCTGGTACTTCTAGGGACTACCAAATCATAAACCCAATCATCAAGAGAAAACAATTACCTTGATCAAAAAGTACATATAACAACCAACCCATAAAATGATTTAGCTTTTTATTATAAAAATCTAAACTTTTACAGGAAAAATTAAAGATTTAGTTTGCCTAGTTAATGGGATTTAAAGAAAAACAAAAAAGTGGGCATATTTGATTGGACAGAGATATCACTAGTAATAATTAATTCCATATTATTACCTATAGGTTTGAGATTTTTCTCTTTATAATCAGTCAAGATTTCAGAGAAAAATCAAGAAAGTGATAAGATCAATCATAAAAATTAAAAAAAAAAAGAAAGATAATAGATAGAAAAAAGAAGGCCCACCATGGAAAAGTGTTAGTAGTACAGTGAGGAGAGATAGAGATGGAGAGAGTAAGAGTCAAGCAAGAGACAAGGAACAGGTGAGAGTCTCTCAAATTAATAAAAAAAATACTCAGCCACAGCCACTTCCCACTGCCCACTGCAACTGCCCCTGCCAGCTTAAGACTTTTGTGGACCCATCAACCATCCAGTATTCTTGAATTTCTTCAGCTGAAAAGATCTGCAAAAACTGCTTTTACATTATCTCCACCAAGAAACGGTATTTAACAATGTCGTTTCAATCTTATCACTGGTGTTGTTTCAGGTAGCCAGCTATTACAGCACACCAACTTTTCTTTTTCTTCTCCTAGTTTTTTTTAGTTTGAAGATATAATTTTTTTGGATAATTATAAAAAAAATTGTTCTGCACTGAAGAATTCATTACAATTATGAATAATTTAAAATATAATTATTTTACTTGTTTTGTTATTAAAATTTATAAATCAATTGTGGAACAAAGTAAATGTTGAAACTTATAATTTGTTTTTTAACTTATCCTAATATTTAAATTATAATTTTTTTTTAGTTTATACTAATATTTATACTATGTAATTAAAGCACTAATTCATACACTTTCTTTTTTTATTTAATGTTTAAAGCAATTCATATAGAAAAAAAAAACATTAATTATGTTTTAATTTTAGAATTAAAAGACCTAATTTACTCTGGATTGAAAAAGTAATATTTTTAATTAAAGTGTTTAGTGCAGTTAAAATAAGGGATAAACTTGAGGAAAAAAAAAATGTTGTTTTAATATTCCAAAACTTCAAATAAAAAATAATTATTTATTTCTAAAGCATCAATTAAAAAACAAAGGATAATAAATTGGAAAATTTTATGACTTGAAATTATCTATTCAATATTTCCAACATCAAACTTTAATTACAATTTACCTAATATTGTGGAGATTCTTAAATTGTTTAATATTCAATTTGTTCTAGTAAATATCGAAACTTTAATTGTAACCTAAATATATATATATATTTTGCATCTAACAAAAATAGAAGGAAATTTATCTGTTATTATGTTAACTAATTGCACTGCATTTCCCCAATTTGAACTAAAATAAAAACAAAATTGATAAATTTCAACTAAACCATGAAAATGGGATCAAATGGCCTAATAAGTCCATTGAGCTTTATTCATAGGATGCAATTATACCAGACATTAGACTGTACTAAACAAAATTTTTATCTTGTCCAGTCTTATCTAATCCTTCCTAGCTTGTCAGTCCCAAGACTCCAACCAAACACAGCTTAACTAAACTGCTAAAGACAAGATAAGAAAGCTTATGTATGAAATGCTTTTGCTTTAAGTCTATCTTAAAATTAAAACTAATACCAATATGCAATAAGGTTAAAAATAAAACTACCCATCTAATATAAAAGAAAATTAATTGATTAGCCTTTTTTTTTTTTTTTTTTTTCACATTTTTGCTATTGTATTTTACAATAACAAAATGTCCAAAATAAGCAAAAAAATGTGAATCAAACATGTGGGCACCTTGCAAACTAAATCTTTATTCTACTTATAACTTGCCTTGCTATTTCCTCCTCAATTCTCTTAAGCTACTCAATCATCACTATCTACCATCCACTATATAAACATAACACTCATTTGCTTATACCAAATTCACCTCTCAACACCCATTTAGGGGAAAACAATTAAGGAAAGAGAATTTCTTTTTTATAATAAACAAAACCATCATGAAAATCTCTTATTTTCTCCATATATTTCTCTCCTTGGGTTTTTTATTGGGCCTTGGCAGGCCAGACCCAGACCCACTTCAAGATTATTGTATTGCTGATACGAAAGCCTCTTATTTCTTGAATGCTTTTCCTTGTATCAACCCAAAATTGGCAACTTCTGCCCATTTCGCCACATCAGCTCTTTCCAAGCCCGGGAACACAAAAACTAACATCTTCGGCTCCAATGTTAAACTAACTAATGTTGCTAATTTAGCAGGGATAAACACATTGGGCCTGAGCTTGGCCCGTATTGATCTAGCATCGAATGGAATTGTGCCACCTCATTCTCACCCACGGGCCTCAGAAGTAACCATTTGCCTTAAAGGTTCAATTCTTGTGGGCTTTATTGATACTTCTAATCGTTTGTATACCCAACAGTTACGGGCCGGAGAGTCATTTGTGTTTCCTAAAGGATTAATTCATTTTCTTTATAATATTGATAGTATGAGGTCAGCACTTGCTATTTCAGGGCTTAGCAGTCAAAATCCAGGAGTCCAAATAGCTTCTCTTGCCTCTTTCGCATCAAATCCCTTGATGCCAGATGATATTTTGAAGATAGCATTTCAAATTACCAACCAAGATGTCATGAAGATTCGTAAAAACCTTGGAGGATTATAAATATAATTGCCATGAAGATTGAATTCAATGACTGAACCGTGTATGCAATGCACGTTTAGATCAGGTCATTTCTAAATTTCACATAAATAAAATGAATTAAATTCAAGGTAAGAATTGATTGTTCATATAATTAAATTCCAATTCCAATTTCCATGTCATATGCCTTGTTTGACTTGTTCACACACGATCCAAACAACGCAAAAAAGATAAATATATATTTTGGTAGATCCAATCATTACCTCCAGATCTAATTCCCTGGATTATGTCTCCAAATAATTTTTTTTTTTTTTTTTTTTATGTTTCTTTTACATTGGCAATTGGAACTTGAAAATTCTCGCTTAACATCACAATGCATCTGGTAAAAAGCATTAGAAATTTCTTCTCTATCAAAGAATCATATGAAGGAATAAGTTTTACGTCAAGCAAATATACCCTAACTTTTAATATGAACTATTTTTTAGAAGTCGATCTCAAAAAAAATTATTTTTTAAATGTTAACGATTAAAGTTTAAATTTTATCAAAAAAATTAATAATAAAAAATCTTATTTATAATTCAAACTCAGACGTGCAAAAAATTAGCAATTATTGCTTTATATTCGTGTTCTTAAAAACTAATTTGATAGCACACTCGTATATAATTTAAAGTTAAATGCATATTTTCTTTATAATAGATTTAAAATTTATTTCCTTTCACCTATACTTAAAAAAAAAAAAAAAAAAAAAAAAAAAAAATTTGGTTTGATATAATTGATAAATAAAATAATTTAGAACTTTAGTGATTAATTTAAAATTATAATCAAAATATTGAAAATTTTAATTTATTACTATTTCTCTTTTAAATTAGTTATTAATGACTTTATCAAGCTGAGACTTGATTTGACGGATTTAATTCTTAATACAATAAGTATCATAACCCAATATATAACAATAAGTTTCAAACTCCTTTAGATCTCAGGAACACGGCATTATTGATTTTAGAATACTTCATATCAGCTTTTGTTAGAATTAATCGTTATTTTCTTTTTCCTTTCATCTTTGGTTCATTAGTTTAGGATTCGTGTCAAAGAGAGTTAAATTGAATCTTTTTTACTCTAATTATTCTGATTTAGATCGAATTGAATATTGTAAAGGCACGAGCAACTGCTAAACCAAGGAAAATGTTATACGGTTCTAGACAGAAACTTGCACGGCTGCTGATTGGCAAAAATGGGGCCAAAAGTAGTTGAAAAATATTGAAGAGGAGAATGGGGGAGTGTCAGGCTGCTAAAGTCCAAAGGAAAAGCCCCGTGAGCCCCCTTGAAATGGACAATACACCATACATTGCTTTCTCATTTTTACTTTAACCTTTTTCATTTCGGCTTTTGCAAGATTGGGCATCTTGTGATTTCTCATTTCTTATCTCTCTTCCAATCATAACTTGCAAACTGGCTACCAACAAAACTACTTCAAATTATTAGGTTTTCTTTTAAAAATATGGATAATTATCCCCAACATTGTTATGCATTCAAATTATTATTAAGGTTTAAAAAAAAATTAAAAAATTCACCTAATAAAATAAAAATACATATAATAAAAAATATATTTTTATTTTTTCACTAAAAAATTAAAAAAAAAATCATATTAACTAAATATTTTATTATTGATTGAATATATAAAATAAATTTATATATATAAATAAAAAATATATAATTACAAATATTAAAAATGAGTTTTTCTAATATATTGAGGTGGTCATCGAAATGAGCATAATTATGTTATTGAAACTAAATTTATATTTAAATTTTGAATAACATAAATTTGAAATATAATAAAAGTGTAATTAAAAAAAATATACTAAGAAATACACGAAACAATGAACAAATGTGTGTTACTATCCTCTGGCCATTGATTAACTACATACAAAGAAATCAACCCACCAAAATTGTTCCACAGCAATGGAAACCTCAAATAAGGAATTGAAATCCCTATATGTAACCACATGAATATCAACGAAATAAAATTGAATTTAAACAATAAATAAATAAAATGCAAAAACAAATCCCACCAAATACTAGACCCGTCAATCCCATCCTTATCCCAATTTTCTATTCTGTACGCATCTAAGAAAGAATTTCTTCAAATGTGTGAACTAAAAAAAAAATTCAAAAATCAAAAGAATCAGAAATAATTTGAGTGACTTATTAATGAAGATTGAGAAGAACTCAGAAATCCCAGAGGCAGATCCTTCACTCTTGTATTTTCATATCCTTTGTAAAGATCATAAGGTTCCCATACATGATCAAGTGGACAAGGTTTCTTAGCATCTAATCTCACCCACGGCTTCCCTTTCCCACTCCAATGTAACAAGCTAACTGGACCAGGATGCAATGACCTGCAGCTCCCTCTCACATTATCCCCGCCGAGCCCATGTTGGTTCCACCGGTGATCAATAGCTTCTATATTACCAGCAAAAACTAATAAAAATGGCGGCAAAGAACCCAATTCATAAATCCTTCTTTTTCTCTGTTTCTCCATCCAATTCTCAATTGTCCTCCTGTAATTCCCTTCTCTCCATTTCTTCAAATCCATCACCATTACTCCAGTGTTGAAGTAACAAGGCCTTCTTATAGAGAACACCCGAGAAAGAACTGGGTCGGACCAAAACGCATCAGTGAAATACTTGGTGAAATTGGCGTGACAGTACTCCGGTGCTCCGATGATTCTTGACCCAACAAGGTTTGTGTTCCAGAGCTTGTGAATATCGTCGACGACAACCACATCGGAGTCGAGGTAAATGACTCGGTCAACGCAGGGATCTAGAATGTCTCCAAGATAATTTCTTGCGTAATTTAATGGGTTTTCTAAGGCTTGACGGATTGACGATGAGATTAGATTGATTACCGTGTCTTCTCTGAATATATATACCTTGAAACTGAGTGAGGGAAACGTGGATCGAACAAGTTGGCTCAGAACACGTGGACTGGCCGGATCAAACTCCGCCGCAATAAAATGAAAGAAGACGTTTTCTGGGCAAGAAGCGTGTTTTAAAACTGAGTGAACAGCGGCGATTGACCCGCGTAGGTACTCCGAGTCCAGAGTCATGGCTATGTGAACGAAAGATAGGTCACAAGAGGAAACGAATTGTCTATTGCCTGAAACCGGACACCCAATACCATTACGATAGTCCGGCGCCTCAGCAAATAGGAGCACACCCATTTTTTTGAGACCAGCGCCACCATTAATCTCTGTCACCGGTAAAGAACGAATCCCGAGACAAAACGGAGCAGAAGGAACGGAAAGCAAAAGGAACAAAACGGTAGAGAGAAACTGGAAACGACCCATTCTACTTATTCTAGGTGGATTAAACAAAAATGGGTTTCCAATTTCTGGGTTGAAACTTGAAAGTGAAAGAATAAAAATGGTACAATGGCGGCTTATATACTAATTTTCAACTATTCATATTAATTGGCATTGAAAGTGAAAGTGAAAGTGAAAGAAAGGGAAAGCGAAGAGAAGAAACGATTCAAAAGATTGGCACAAAACAATAAAATCAATTAAATGCAGAAATGGGAACAGAATAAAGATTCGAAAAAATTAGAACAAGGAAGGGGAAAGATCAACAGAAGTTACTAGTTTCTAGTTTCTTGATTGTTGGTGCGTGAGTGGGTTCGTTTCCTAGAAAACATCTTTCCTTATTTTCTTTTCTCTTTTTTCCTTTTCCTCTCTGTATGTGAGAGAGATAGTAATGAGGCATCAGAACTCTATATATCCGCGATCTCGAGAGAAAAAATTTTATACCGTCTCTCTAACTTTCTCTCTCTAGTCACATAGAGAAAGCGACGAATTTGGGGAAACTGCTAGCAAGAAAGGAATAGAATCCACTCTGTAATTGTTTCATGCCAATTTTCCTTTTTGGGAATGTATAAGTGAACCAATCTCATCAAGTTACATTTTAATTAATTAATGATAATCGGAGATATTAACTTAATAATTATATTTTTTTTGTTTTCAAATAAATATTTTAATTTTATTTTAAAATATTTTAATTTAATTAATTTATTTTTTAATTTAAATTATATTTTATTTTAAATTAACAATAATATTTTCATTAAAAATATATTGAAAAATATAAAAATTAATTAAAAATATAAAATATGAAAAATTAAGAAAATTATAAAATATTAAAATAATTAACAAATTAGAAAAATTAAAATATTAATAATGATGTATTTTACAAATATCGCCCGTTTATTTCGAAACTGAAAAAGTAATATATTTTTAAAATTTAAACAGATAATTATTATATTTATTTTATAAAATAATTATTAATTGATAAGTTAAATTATTTTAAATTATTATAATTGTTAGATTAATTCATAATATAATATAATAAATTAAATTTATCTAAAAAAATTTAATCGATACCAGTTGCGCATTTGTTATTGTAGAGTTTAAATTTTGTGATCTTAACGAAATTAGGCGTTTTAATATTTTCCTTTTTTTTTTTTGCCAAGTTTTTTTTGGTTCGAATTTTATTTTATTTTTTTCATTGTAGACTTGCTGGGCTCAAATTCTTTTTGGTTTTATGAGGTATATGGGATTAAAAATAGAGAAATAAAAATTTATTAAGCATCTAATTACAAGTATTGCCAAATTTGCATTTAGCTTCTAATACAAAATTGTTAACTTAATTTTTCAAAAAATTATTGTCCACATTTATTGAAAAAGATTTTAATTCTAAAAATGATATTAAAATCGGTTAAAATTTTAAAATTTAAATTTAATAATTGGAGTTAAATTTAAAAAAAAATAAATAAAAGTGATGGTCTAAATAAAATATTGAAAATTAGGTAATACCAAAAAAAAAAAGTTAATTTATAATAAAATTCATTATTTTGTTGAATATTATTATTTTTATAATCTATATTATTATGGTCATTATTAATTACTGTAACAATAGCAATATAAACTCTGAAAATAACAAAACCTAATTTTGTTTATATGAAACTAGAATTTACTTGTAGTTGTTGGTGAGAGGGATTTTGTGTCCATTGAACAATTAAAGATGTTAATGTCTTCAATCAAAATGAGGAAAGTACCACATTTATTACGTAAGTGTCATATTATCCGAAAAAATAATGCAGTAAATCGGATACTTTTTTGTCAAAAAAATTTTATAGACTCCAAGATATAAATGAATCAGATTATAAGGTGTCTTTTTATACTTTCCCAATTAAATATTGAACTTGGAAGCTAAAGTGACACTATCAAAATTCAAGAACCATCTTCATATAATATATGAGGATCATCATACAATTCATTGACAAATTAAGAGATCCTTTTTGTTTTTTGGGAAGATGGAATTGATAAATTATTAATCAAAAGACTTGCTATTTAATGATAGCATATATGTTGGCATGTAATTTTCAAGGAAGTAGCACTATATTTTCTTTTTATATTAACAAAACATAAGTATTACTACTTGGAAATTATTATGGTTGTTATAGATAATATTCATTGTTAGAAATTGATGTTATTTGTTCCCTGTCATTGTGGTTCAGTCTCCGTTGCATTTGCATATGTTTTTGGCAGAGCTTTTACATGCATTTGGTGGAAATTGACCACTTCTTTAAGGTCAGTCTCCAAAAAGTAATGTTTTAGAATTAGAATGTATGTTAGGTTCGGTTTGGGGCAAATAATTATAATTATAATTGGAATTGATAATTTTAATTTTATTTTTAATTTTTTAGAATTATAATTATATTAAAATTTTAAATTTAATTTTTGTTGAGATGACGGTGAATCGTCGACAATAACTATTCAGCAAATCATTGTCACTGATAGTAACAGTGATAAACCATCATCGTCGGCTATAGTGCTAGGCTAACAGTAGCGGTTGAAGAGGAGACGACAATAGTGATTATATAATTATAATTTTTATAAATTGAGAATTAAATTGTGGAGTTAATTTTATAATTATATTATAATTTCATAAAATTATATATAAAATTATAATTCTAATATTAGGTGACTACTAAATACTAAAATTAAAAATTTTAATTTTAATTTTAGATTTTAGATTTTTCAAATAAACCCTTTAGTTTAATTGATAAGAATTAAATTTATTTGAAGATGTATAATTTTTTATTTTTCGCCGCAAGTATGCAAAAGGTTAATGAATCTTGAGTTCGATGAGGCTAGCTGTTTTGATTCTTTCATCAAGTGATGTCTACAAACAAGCAGTCATTTTAAGTTGGTAAGCTTTCTACAAGAAATTTTGTGTTTGGAAGATTTTATGTGGCACTCGCAGCTTTGCTTACAATGTAAATGGGTCAATGCATGTGATCAAAATGAAATCACGAGGATTAATAGAGAGAAATTAATAAGATTTATTTGATATTATTATTTGAACTATTATAAAAAAAAATTTATTGAAAATATTAATTAGAGATAAATTTTAATAATTTAATTATAAATTTTTTAAAATAGTTGATGAGTAATTTAAGTTTAAAATATGATATTTTAATTGAGGATTTTTTTAATAAGTGTTCTATAATATTTTAATAAATAATTTTTTAATAAGTGTCTTAAGAATAATCGATAAAAATTGAAAATTTTGATAATATTAAATAAATAAATTTAAAATAAAATAAGTGGATGAAAAATAAAAATTTTGATATATCATTTAATATGATAATGATTATAATAGTATGTAATTTTATCAAAATTTCATTTTTAAGTCGTATAATTTATTTTTATATTAATTAATTTATATTTATTTAATATAATTATAATAATTATATTTTATCTGATTATTTTTTTTATTGAGAAAATATTTTATCTAGCTCTTATTAAATGTTCATAAGTGAAAAGCGATTTCGGCAATTAGCAAATCCCTTTCCCATTCCTGCTGTTGGGACAAGTAATATTCTTTTTCTCCGCTAATGCGATAACAGCTGTGTCTCCAAAACCAAAACCAGCTGTAGTGTCTTTTGCCTACTAATTGCGATTTTTACATTGACGGCTGTGATCTAGCCTGGCACTTCTCTCTGGCCCACCTTTTCTCTGTCACTCCATTAGTTCCTGGATCCTCACCCACGTGATCAAGTGCTCCCCAACTATTACCTAATACCTATGTCTTGTTTTTTATTTTTGTTTTTTGTTTTCAAGGAAACTATTACCTATTTCATACTCTTTCCTCTTTTGTTTATTTAACTGTTACTCCCTCCAATAATAAACCTCTTAGCTGTAAAATACGTAATTATTAAAAAAATAAATAAATTTATTTTAATTTTTTAATTTATTTATTATTTTAATTCATTAATTATTTTAATTTTTTTTTCATCTTCTTAATTTTTTATATTTTATATTTTTCAATTAATTTTTTTTTATTTTTTTATATATTTTTAATAATAATAATATTATTAATTTAAAATAAAATATAATTTAAATTAAAAAATGAGACAATTAATTACGATATATATATAAAAAAATATTTATTATGATACAAAGAGTAATAAATTTTACAACGTTTAGAAAACTTATAAACCAACTACTACTTCTTCTTTTTTCATTAATTTTATGGGCATTAAGTTTTAAAGAAATGAAAAAAATTATTATTTAGTTTATTATTATATAAAAATTTAAAACAATACTTTTATCATTTTTTTTCTTTATGCATATAGGATCTATAATCTATTTTATTGAATTAGACAATTACTCTTTAATAAGCATAAAAAATTTTCTTAATTTTTAAATTTCTTCTAAATTTTGATTTTTTTTTTTTATTTGTGAGTTTTAAATGAATTAAAAAATAAAGGGTACAATTAAATTAATTTGAAAAATTTAATTGAACCCACAGAAAAATAAAGGATTTAATAAATTTATTTTTACCTTTTCTCTAAACTATACTTGCAACATGAAAATGTTGTATTATTGATTTTTCTTTTTGTCAAACAACTGTTTTAATTTAATATTATAATTTTTGTTCCTTTTATACTCAACAACTAATCTCAATAAATAAATAAAGTGTTTTTGTATGTAAAAATGGCAATGAGTTGGGACATGGTGAATTTCTTATTTTTATTTTTTATTTTTATCTCATCAGAAATTAAAATCAAAGCACACCAAATAAATAAAATATCTAATATACGGTGGATTTTATAATCTCTACATGTGACTATATATATATATAATCATTTACAAGTAATTATATTTCACTAAGGTATATTTTATTTTTCTTGATTTTTATTAATCTTATATATAATCTCAATAACTATATATTAATATTTGATAAATATATAAAAAAAAAAATAGTAAAACTTAAAACCACAGTTAAATGATGGCTAATTGTCAAAATTAGAATTTAACATTTAAAAAATGGAGTAATTTACTTAAAATGCACTCAAGATTTTTAAATATCTAACTGTATATAGTTAAAAAACTAATATTATATAAATTGAGGCGAGAGTATGCTCAGGTTTAGTTGGGTTTGGATAACCCCGACTAAAAAATATTTTTATTAATTTATAAAAAAAATTTATTTAATTTATCAAAATTTAATTTTTACATATTTTCAGTCCACTCAACTGAAAAATTTTCATTATTAACTCATTCATAAATAATTTTTAATTTCGTCCATATATACGAGTGAAAATAATATTAATTATAATATAAAATAATAAATTTAATTAAAAGGCTATCTAACTTATATTTTTTCACTTTTCATACCTCATAATAATATAAAATGAATTGTTTAAAATTCAAACATTATAATTCCAACAATTTTATAGGTTCGAATCAAAATAAATATTTTAATTAATTGTTGAACTGTCTATATTATTCTTCCAAATAATTTTTAAGATCTAATCAGAATCTTAACTACAGCCGGCTTAAGATTAGATGTTATCATTCAAAACAAGAGCAAGGATACATAATTAATACCTCGATTTTATAAATGTTATTAATTATTTTTTTAGTAAAATATGTTAATATGTTTGCTTTTGAAAATGTTAAATTGCAAAAAATGTTAATATGTTAGCTTTGAAATTTTTATAATTAAAATAATTAAAATTTGTTTTTTTAATTCAAACAGATTGAATAAAACCTTTTGATTTAAAAATTATAATTAATTGTTAGTAACCTAAAATCAAACTATAGTAATTTCGGATTTCAAACCTCAAACATTAGTTTAATTAATATTAAGTGGGTGTTTGATAAAAAAATTTATGCAACTAACTTTTTGTTTTTTAACAACAGTTAATAAATGAAAATAATTTTATTTATTTTAATTTTAAATTAAATATAAAATTTAAATAAAAATAATTATTTTAATTTAATAAAAAGTAATTTTATTTATTTTAATTCTAAATTAAATATAAAAATAAAAAAATTTGTAAAAATATTTCATACAAAAAATATTCATATAATTTTTTTTATTTTAATTAAATTTAAAAAGTATGAATGTAAATATTAATTAAATCAACTTGTAGCGTTTAAAAAGTAATTTATTAGAGATATTTTGATCATTTTATTAAAATTTGATATAAAAATAAAATAAAATAAATATAATAAATAAAGTTCTAACGGAATTAAAATATAAAACTAACTAGTTAGTTTTTTAAAAAGTATAAATATAAATGTTAGTTAGATAAATCTCAAAAATTAAAATATAATTTATTTTTTTTTAATGACAATTGTTAACTAATCAAATAATTAATATTTACAAAACTCTAATTTAAAACTTTTTAAAACATATCATACTTAATTAAATAAAAAACTAAATTATTATATTAAAAATAATATTTAAATAAAATAAAAATATTTATTTTTAATATTTATTAAATATTTTAACAATAATTAATAATAATTTTTTAAATATTAAATAATAATTATCAACTATTAATTATTAATTAACAATTAATAGTTACTGCTTGAATTCTTAGTTACTAATTAAAAATAAAGACTTCGAAAGGAGAAAAAATAATATTATTTTTTTATCTAAAAAAATAATTATATTTCATTTTATACATAGATTATGAAATTTAATTATTATTAATTTATAATATTAATTTTACCATTTTTTTTTTTAAATATCATTATCTAAAGTACTCTTATTACATATTTTTTATTTTAGAATACTAAAAAATTATTCTATTAAATTTATAATTTTAATATAAAAAAAATAAAAATGTAATTATATATGTGATAATATTAATATGAATTAATTAATGAAATATTTGATAATTATTTATTTAATTAATATTTAAAAAAATAAAATGAATTGTAATTTGAAATTGGATAAAAAAATAAAATTATATATATATATATATATATATATATATATATATATATTGAATAAATGTAGTAA
Source organism: Aleurites moluccanus (assembly GCA_948193065.1). NCBI lineage: Eukaryota > Viridiplantae > Streptophyta > Magnoliopsida > Malpighiales > Euphorbiaceae > Aleurites > Aleurites moluccanus. The sequence continues at coordinate 2,291 of CANXYC011222196.1, read as the reverse complement.
AAAAAATGGGTTAATTGTAATTTTCTCCCTGTAGAATGATCAATTACACTAAATTTTTCATGACTTTTCAAAAATACACTAATTTTTTCTTGACGAATGTCATAATATATTATTAGATTTTTCCGTCCAATTTTATCGTTAGTCAACTGTTAGTCAATCTTATAAGGGTAATAAAAAGATCAAAAATGTTATTATCCTTTATTTTTAATTAATTACATTTTATTTTTGTTTTAATTTTTTTTTAAGATTAAAAAATTTATTTTCATATTTTTGATAAATTTTAAAATAAAAAATAAACAAAAATATTTTTTATAAAATATTTTTTATTTTTTATTTGTTATTTTTATTTTAAAAAATAATTTAAGTAGAAATTAAATTATTTATTCTTAAATTTTTTAATACAAATAAAAAATTTATTTTCATATTTTTGACAAATTTAAAAATAAAAATAAAAAAATATTTTTTTAAAAATAATTTTTTTTGTTATTTATTATTTTTTAAAAAATAAAATTAAAAATATTTTTTAAATATTTTTAAAAATATTTTTATTTTTAAATTTGTCAAAAAGTATGAAAATAATTATTTTTAAAAAAATCTAAAACAAAAATAGAATGTTATTAATTAAAAATAAATGATAAAGACATTTTAATTTTTTACTATCTTTATATAATTGATTAAGGATTGATTAATGACAAAATTAAATGGAAGGGTTTAATAATATATTATGACATTTATTAAAGGAGAGTTAATATATTTTAAAAAATAAAAAAAAAATTTAATATAATAAATCATCCTACTCGAAGAAATTACAATTACCCCAAAAAAAAAAATTTCGTGTGTAGCATTCATTTCATGTTAGAATAGTGAACATATAAAATACCAAGTGAGACTGCCACCGACTATTACAATGGACGGTGGCTGCATGTACAGAGTGTACAATTCATTGAACTTTAGAAATAAATAAATAAATAAATTTTGGAATATAAAAACTAACTAAACCTGTTAATTAATAAAGTGATAATAAAATACAGACAATGTTAATTAGGTGTGTGGTCTTTAAAAAATTGAAGAGACTAACGAATCCTTTTATAAAATTTAGGATTAATCTGTGCCATAAGGCACATAACCCTTAATTATTGTATCATATTACTAATTTTTTATAAGTGATACGATATACAAAAAATATATATATAAAATATAAAATAAAATATTAAATAAAATAAAATATTTAAATTATTTCAAATATTATTATTATATATAATAATAATAAGGATAAAATATTATTTAATATCTGAAATTTAATGAAATTAATATTTAAATTTTTATATTTTCATAAAATAACTATTGAATCCTTAATATTTAATTTTGTCATAACAATTGGTCATTTCATTTATTTGACCGTTAAATATCATGAAAAAGAATAAAATATCTTTAATTTTTTATCAAATTTTCTTTTTCATACCATTTCATTAAAATTTATTTTAAATTTTCTTCACAATCAAACCTTCATTTTTTCACATAATTTCTCTAATCACAACACTTATATATAAATTTTACTTTTATTAATTACAACAAATACAAAATTTACACAATTAATTAATTTATTAATTAAGTACAAAAAAAGAAAAAAACAGATTATAAAGAAAAAAAAAGAAAATATAAGAATATTAGTTTTTTATAAAAAAAATGAGAAGTAAATGAAAGAAAATGAAGGAATATATAAAGAAAATGAAAGAAAAAAAGATAAAGGTTGAAAATGAGGGTATTTTAGAAAAATAATTTATTTTTTATTTAATTTTTAATTTTTTTAATAAAAAATTTGAAAAAATTGACTGAATGATTAATTATTGTGACAAAATAAAAAATTGGGAAATTTAATAATTATTTAAAAAAAAATAAGAATTTAAATATTAATTTTACTAAATTTTATGTAATAAATAATGTTTTACCTAATAATAATTTGGTGTATTGATTAGAATTTTGCTAGGGAATGAGATTCTGAGTACTAAGTACAAGTTAAGGGGGGCTGCTGTGTCAACTTGTTATAAATAAACTCTGAACCTCTTTTATTTCTCCAACACCTCGTTTGTTAAAACCGATTTAAAATTTATTTCCTTCCAATATCAACTGCTACTAGTTGTCTTTAATAATTCCAACAACAGTACAAAATCGGGGGAACTGTAATTAATTAATTAATTATTAAAAAAATATTAATTAATATAATTTTATATCTTGAAAAATAGATTGTTGATATATATTTTCAAGATTGTTGATATATATATATATATATA